>LR139448.1:0-43732 GCA_900659605.1 Tisbe holothuriae | reverse complement strand
TTAACCGGTCTCCCAAGACCTCCTGCTCCCCGGACAGGGTGGACAGCTTGGCGATCATGGTTTCGGCAATTCCCTCGGCCCGTTCCCTGTACCGCAGGAAGTGAACCGTGGCCAGGAACAGCACCCAGCCATAGCCGAGTCCCCAGTAGCCGATGACGAAGAAGACGGTCCATTCGAGAAGCTTTGCAATGAAGGGTGCGAGATCGCTGGCCCATTGGGAGGAGAAGGCGGCCTCGGAGGATCGGAGGAGCTCCGCTACTGGCCACGGGAGTGTCGGAGGGCTGGGGCTGGACCTGTGAGTGGGCGTGCCCGACGGGGAAGGGGTCGGCGTGATCTGGGCGTGGTCAGACATGGCGTGGTGTCCTTGGTGAGGGCGTGGCCGGAACTTTGACAGTCACTTTTGAAGGCGTTTCATGTTTGTGAGAGGTTTTATCATGAGACGCAAGAAATGTGACACGATTTTTTTCTTCTTCTTCTACTCCTCGAGCTGAGGCCTAGTTTATTACGCACGGCTGAGGCATTGAGTCAATAAATTTAATGTGATGATGCTCGAGAGACTGATACAATAAAATCGATCCACTGATAGATGATATTAGATATTCTTCATTAAATTAAGTCCACTAACTCAACATTCTCTCCTTGCATAGTACGATTATGGCTTGTTATCTTAAGAATTAAGTCATATCTTCCAATCCGCTAAATGCACTTGTGGTAAGGGAATAAGTTACATAACACCCTTTGGTTACACCTGGTATATCTTCCTTTAAGCTTGCTCAATGTTCTTGAAATTGCGTCTCACGCCCTCGTCCCATTCTACAAGCAAAACAGGTTGAAAATGCTGCCGTATGCCTACATAGCAACTACACTCACTCACTGTAGTTCAGGCAGCAACAACAGCTTTGAAGCTGCGATGGTCGGAATTCCTTCGTTTGGGCCGGCGAGGAAGAAAAAGACACAAAGTCATGGCTGCTGGCATATAAAATAGCGAGCGAGCTCTCTTTAGCTCTTTAGCCGCAGTCTTTGCGAATTAAGAGAGACCTTGGAGAAGGCAATACTGCATTCCTTCCTCATGATATGAAAGCCGAATCGCAAAGCACCTTTTTCATTTTTATATTTACAGAATTGGGCATTAAATATGATACAATTTTAATACGTATTAAAAATGGTAATGACGATACGTGCTGTTGCTACTATAACTGCATAAAAAATTGTAAATTTAGTACAAGTGCACCAAATTATTAGACAAAGTACATTAGCACGCTTTAATAGAATCTGTGAAGATAAAAATGGACATCAAACGTGCTGGTTTTTTTTTGGAAACACTTTCATTGTTAGCAGGGCTCTTAGCAAGTATGGCCTTAGTATATATTTATGCCTATTACGAAGTATGCTCATTTATTTATGCAGGAACTAACGTACTGCGTGCCACGTACATAACAATAAATACTGTAGGTGTTTAAATCTCAAGACAAATTGACAATTTAGAGAGCAGGTTCATGTGAAATACATATATTGTTCTTGCACATGTTGAAATACATACTACTACTAGTATACTACTAATACAGTACTACTACTATTTATCTAACTCCTTTATACATTTTCGTCGGCGCTCATACAGCTGAAACAGTTTGAGTCACAGTTTGAGTCACACTGTTATTTCGACTCTGGTATGATTTACACAGATGTAAATTTATAGTAAATTATCAAACATTCATTAATAAGCAATAAATTTGAATAAAATGCCCTTTTAAGCCTCTGCAAGGCCATTAAAAGGCTTTAAACTGGAAAGGTTTCAAGTGATTTGTTTACAAGAAGCACTCAGCTGAGTCTCAGTTTGAGTCACATAATAGACTCACTGAGCTTCAAACATATATAGCTTTGAAATCAGTGGCAATGAAAATAAAGGGCAGCTTTATGAGCCTCGGTTGAGATAGATAACGGCTTGTCTTTGGTTTTAACTTTTAAGATTCTAGGTAACTGTCCCAAAGCTTTAAGCACGTACCAACCAAAAATTAATCATTATTATTAATCGGTGTACTCTATTTTCGACAAGTTTATGTATAACATTACCAATGAATTGTAACTAGTAAAGAAATGCAGGTTTTTTTTACAATTTCATCCGATAACCCGACTTTATGACTTTTGTACGTAAAAGCCGACACCTTTTCGCGCCTAAAATGTATTCAACTGAGCAAGGTACATCATCGCTTTGCCGGCTGTGTCACCTTCAGTTCTCCTCAGCCCTGTCCAAAGGTTAACTGATCAGGAATGACAACAAAGTAAGAGTTATAAAGGCCAATAAATGTTTTAGTTGGCAATTTAGCTAAAAAAATATATATAATACAAGTAGACAGTTTTACCAGAAAAAGTTTCACGTAATATTAGTTTAGCATTTTTGCAATATATTTTTACTGTTTACTTAGTTTAAATACAAATTGAATCCTTTCAAATTGGCAACTAAACGTTGATGTGTCATCCCTAATCAAAGGCCAAACAACATTTCTTGATGCCTCCTGCGCATGCCTGAGGCCGAAAGCAACTGAGCACACCCCAGACAGGCGACTCGGCGAGTGTATTTCATAACGGCTGAGGCAAGAAGTTCGGAGGAGAGCTCTCAGCTCGGAGGAGGAAAGAGGAGAAGAAAGAAGGTCAAACAGAGGAGAAACAACGGAAAGTCTCCGTTTTCATAAAACACTTCTCGTTCATTTCTTCATCATGTCTGCCGGCTTCAAGGACAAGATCATGAGCCACCAGGGCACGCCCGAGTGGACCGACGGCAAGCCCGCCCCGGGCGAGGTCCAGCGCGTGCGCCAGTCCGTCGTCCAGGGATCCCACAAGGGCAAGGGAATGGCAGTCTTCACATCGGGCGGGGACTCCCAGGGCATGAACTCGGCCGTCAGGGCCGTCGTCCGGTTCGGGCTCTACCTCGGCTGCAAGGTGTTCTTCATCAAGGAGGGCTACCAGGGCATGGTGGACGGCGGCGACAACATCGTGGAGGCCGACTGGAAGGCCGTGTCCGGCATCATCCACAAGGGCGGGACCATCATCGGCTCGGCGAGGTGCATGCAGTTCAAGGAGCGCAAGTTCCGCATGGTGGCCGCCAAGAACCTGGTGGAGAAGGGCGTGTCCAACCTGGTCGTGATTGGCGGCGACGGATCCCTCACCGGCGCAGACCGGTTCAAGCAGGAGTGGCCGGAGCTCATGAGCGAGCTGCTGGCCAACGGCGAGATCTCGCAGGCGCTGTACGACCAGCACAAGCGCCTGAGCATCGTGGGTATGGTGGGCTCGATCGATAACGACTTCTGCGGCACCGACATGACCATCGGCACGGACTCGGCGCTGCACCGGATCGTGGAGGCGGTCGACGCCATTATCCCGACGGCGTTCTCGCATCAGAGGACGTTCATCATGGAGGTCATGGGCAGGCACTGCGGATATCTAGCGCTGGTGAGTAAAGATAAAGTTATCTATCGGAGGCTCTTTATGACCTTTGACTGATTTAGGTCGCCGGGATCGCCACCGAGGCCGACTACGTCTTCATCCCCGAGTCCCCTCCGCCGACCAACTGGAAGGAGAAGATCTGCAACAAGCTGGCGGCCGGTCGCGAGGCTGGAAAGCGCCTCAACATCATCATCGTGGCCGAGGGCGCCATCGACAGGGAAGGGCAGCCAATCACCTGCCAGATGGTCAAGGACGTCGTCGTGTCCAAGCTCAACCAGGACACCAGGATCACCGTGCTGGGACACGTGCAGCGCGGAGGGGCGCCGTCGGCCTTTGACAGGATTCTGGGCTGCAGGATGGGCGCCGAGGCCGTGCTCGCGCTCATGGAGGCCACGGAGACGCCGGAGGGCCAGGACTCGGAGGCTTACGTCGTGTCCATCAAGGGCAACGCCGCAGTGCGCATCCCGCTCATGGCAAACGTCAAGCTGACGCAGGAGGTGGCCGCGGCGATGAAGGAAGGCGACTGGGACAGGGCAGTCAAGCTGCGTGGAATGAGCTTCCAGCGGAACCTCGACACCTATCGCATGCTGGCCAAGCACAACTTCCGTGAGATCCCGCACGGCAAGGAGCTGCATCTGGGCGTGATGTGCGTTGGCGCACCGTGCTGCGGCATGAACGCGGCGGTGCGCGGCTTTGTCCGTGCCACCATTCAGGACGGCAACCGGCCATTTGGCATCCAGAACGGCGTGGAGGGCCTGATCGGAGGTGAGGTGAAGGAAATGCGCTGGGGCGACGTGACCGGCTGGTGCGTCCAGGGTGGCGCCCTACTTGGCACCAAGCGTATGCTGCCCGAGGGCAAGTTCAGGCAGGTTGCCGATGCCATCACCAAGCACGGGCTGAAGGCGCTCATGGTCGTCGGCGGCTTCGAGGCGTTCCAGGTCATCCTGCAGCTGGCTGAAAAGCGCGACGAGTACCCCGAATTCTGCATCCCCATGGTCGTTCTCCCCGCGACCATTTCCAACAACGTGCCCGGCACCGACTTCAGCCTTGGCGCGGACACCGCCCTCAACGAGATCGCCGAGATCTGCGACCGCATCCGTCAGTCCGCACAGGGCACGAAGCGCCGCGTGTTCATCATCGAGGTGATGGGCGGCTTCTGCGGCTACCTGGCGACCATGTCTGGCCTGGCGGGCGGCTCCGACGCCGCGTACATCCACGAGGAGCCGTTCGGCATCCACGACCTCATCGACGACCTCGAGGTGATGAAGTCCAAGATGGAGGAGGGCAAGGTGGAGCGCGGGCTGATCATCCGGAACGAGAAGGCGAACGCAAACTACACGACCGACTTTGTGTTCAACCTGTACTGCGAGGAGGGCAAGAACATCTTCACGGCGAGGAAGAACGTGCTGGGGCACATGCAGCAGGGCGGCTTCCCGAGTCCGTTCGACCGGAACATGGCGACCAAGATGGCGCTCAAGTCGTACCGCTGGGTCAAGGAGCAGGTGGAGGCGAATCTCACGGAGGGAGGGGCGGTCATGGCCAAGGGGAAGGAGTCGGCGGTCTTGCTGGGGATGAGGACCAAGCACAGTGTGGTAAGTAGAATCATAGAGTGACATGATTTGTGGTTTAGATGTAGTCTAGTCCTTTTCTCTTCTTTTTGAATCTTTTTTTAGTTTTTTGATCTTGTTCTTAAATGAATGGTTTACTAGTTAGCTTCAATTATGCTTAGTTGTATCCTTATTTAGTTTATATTCATCTAACTCCTGTCCGTCCTTCTCTCTCCCCTACCCCGCCTTCTCCCTCTAGCCTCCCTCCCTGCAGAACGAGTACCCGCCGCAAGGACTTCTGACCGAGGAATCAGTTGAGTTCGAACATCCATTGACATGTTAAGGAGGAGGGTGCACCGTCATAACATCAGCGGGGGATCTAATTTCTTTCTGCTAACCTTAACATTTCCTTTACTAATTCACCTTTAAACTGTAACATTTAATTTAACTCCATTTTTATTATTTCAGCACTGGGAACGATGGAAAACTATTAATTTACTACAATAATAATCATGCAAACATACTTTTGGTTTAGGATTCAAACGTGAAATTTTGGGTGTGTTCTGTTGTTAATCTCTTTTATTTCCAGTTCGCCCCTGTGGAGGACATTCGTGAGGAGACCGACTTCGTGCACCGCCGCTGGGCCAAGTGCTGGTGGCTCAGCACCCAGAGGAACATCATGAAGATCCTGGCCAAGCACGACTCGACCTACGTTCAGGGCGAAGAGTACGTGACCTTGAAGGGTTACCAGGGCGCGCAGGCGCACTAGAGAAAATTGAGCAGCTTCCAAAGGCCCAAAATTAGAAGAATTGTTATGAACTATTCTAGGTAGTGAAGTATTTTATTTGTCTCATTCTCGCTGCATTAGTTAAAGATTTAGAATATGTTATATAAGGAGCCTGACCGTCATTGGCGGCAAAGGAAAGACCGACTAGTGGTTACCATTATTTAAAATTTTAAGCGAAAATATATATTATATTACTCAAGATTATTATTATACTTCTGCATGGCTTTTGTCTTCATTTTTGTATCACCTACTGATTATACTCTCCGTGTCATTTATATTAAATAACTGCAAAGTCACTTAATCCACTGTCTTCTCTTGTCATCTAATCCGAAGATGAGCATTTAAAATCCCATCCCCTCTGATTGTATTCGAGCCTTCCAATCCTATTGTTCACATCTTCATAAACTGCTGCAAATCCATGAGCTTCCCATACGACGCCGTCTTGAGGTTCATCGTGAGGAACACATCGAGGTTGTTTCCGCTCTTGGCCGTCTTGATGGGCTCCCACTCTGGCGGGGTCTTCATCCAGCCGCCGTCCGGCTTCTTCATGTGGCTCCGGTCGGAGGCAAAGTTCTGGATCATGTCGAGCGCGGGCACCACGCGGAACTTGCGCTTGAACTCGGGCTTGAAGTCCGACTCGAGGTGGAGGACGTCGAGCACGTACTTGTTCATGGGCGTGGGGAACGGGGAGGTGCTGTCGAGGTCGAAGACTTCGAGGCCGTCAGGTGATCTGAAATGGCGATATGTATTCAATCTTCGATGCAAATGATATTCAAGCTTTTTACCTGTAGACAAATACGACGTGGTAGTCCCACAACACGAATCCATCGTCATCCTCCGCCGCCTTGCTCGCGGTCTGCTTCCACAGCGGCGTCAATCTCGCCTCGTTGGAGATGAAGACGGCGTAGCAGCGGCTGAGCAGCGCCGGGTTCTTGCGGCGGACGCGGTCGCACAGATGCCAGACGTTCTCCTCGCAGTAGCAGCTCGCGTACTTGCAATCGGAGCGCGCGGGGAGCAGCGACATGTTCTTGAAGCTTTCAATATGGTCGAGTTAGTAATAATAACTCAGCTGGTTGGTCGTGTGTACTCCGTATATGGAGTGCGATACAAATACCTGTTCTTCTTCTTCTTCTCCTTTCGCGTCGTCTTCTCGATCCCTTTGTGTGGATGTCTGCGGCAGGACTAAACGCTCACGACAATAACTAACTTTGCTGCTGGTGTGTGCATACACATGAGTGTGCAATGTAGCTAGACTGCATTCAACGCCCTCTCACGGGCTTGGTCAGGACAGGGAGGAGAAGCTGTACTTCATACAACTACTAGAGTGTAATTTTATACTAAGACCCTGGGGCCAATTATATCACAATCATCATGCTACACTTTGCGCACGCTGAGCGGTTGTTGCTACCACCTTTGGTGTTCGTAGTTGTTGCGTTGGTATTGTTTTCTTCATGTGGTGGTGGTGAGTCATCGCGTGGTTCAGCGCGCTCGCTTTTGTTTTATTCATGCGTGCTTGGGCTGGATTGGTGGTATATGTATTGGGAAAATGCCTAATTATAATGCCTACTAAGCCTGACAAGAATTATTCATTATTTCTGACACGATTTTGAAAAGGGGAGAGAGTACAAATACTACATAAAATGGGAAGTACAATAATAAGCTACTCTCTACAGGTATCAGTTTTTAAATGGTACTGTGGAGGCGGCAAATTACGTAATTCAATGTGCAAGGTGAATGGAATATTAGGTTATCACACCATATTCCTGGAAGTGTTAAATATATCTAATGACACATTCAGCACATAACTAATGAAGCACTTTCGGATAAATGAGGCACTTTCGGATAAATGAAGCACTTTCGGATAGAAAGTACTTAAACTTATATTTATAATAATGTTTGCTCTGATTATTTCATCTATATGTTCTATGATATATATTTTTCTTGCATAATGTTACAAATTAGATTCTGGTAAATTCATTCAAGAAAACACAGCCAAGAAGGATGATTTTCTTGTAGTTACGGGACTTTCAATGTTCCAATCTCTGAACCTCTCCTGCCATACACTGGGAGCAGTAATATATAGTAGGCTTTGACTGGGAGTATGTGGAAGCAAATTCACGAATGGAGTGGGTTTAATCCAGGTTTTCGCCTTGTTTTAATCCTGTTTTACAGCGATTCTTCAGAAAGTATAATATATATTAACTTATTCTTAAACATGATTGCCTGTAATTAAACATGCCCTTTGCCGTAACGGCTCATTTTCCGCATGGGATGTTATCTAAAGAATGGACACATTTGAACTCCACCCTGCCCTGATGATTTAATCCATTTAATTCCGACATCCTGTGGAATCAGTAATTGTTTCCGGCCAAGGCCAAAATAGACTTGTTGATATCTACACTTTGTCTCATATATTTGGCAATAGTAGCACCTTAAATTTTGTATCGAAGGTTAAGGACTTAAAATTCAGCCCAAAATGCTTAAAATGTTTCTTTGTCATATCTGGCTCGCACACATTGTAATAATAATGTTATTAATGTATATCAATCTCCCTAATTAGGCGTCAAAAGAAACATCATGCAATATTAATACCTTAAACCACAAATGAAATGTTCAGTAACGACATAAATCTACTGACGAGCATACTCAATGTGCATTGCAAAGTGAAATACGAAGCAGTTTTGGCACTTTCCCCAAATTTGATTTGATTGAAATTCCTGAATAAAATTATGGGCAGCCGATTGTTAAGTTAACAAGAATAGAATCGATAAAAAGGGGGAAAGGCAAAAATGATGGGGAATATTTTAGGGAGGAATTGTGAACTCTTTTTGGTGGGAAAAGTAAGCAATAATCGTTTGATTTAAACATTTTAGTTTATAAAGCAGGGAATAGGGTAAAAAAGAGGGGTGCATACATTTTAATCCTATATAATTCTTATACCAGTATTTTTTATTTAGTCAATTTATATTTATACTTCGTTGCAAAAAAGCAGAGAAATCTACATGAGCCGTTGTAGTTATTAATATATTTAAAACACTGACAAGGTAACGGAAACATAATGAAATATTCAATGACGAAAATACATTAAGAAACCTTACCGTATTTAAAAACAAGTAATTTTAAAAGTCATTATGCTCGTATACGACAAAATTAAATTCACTTGATTTAATCAACATACCTCAATTAATTAATATTTGCTAATAACCCCGTCCACATATCATGATACATGAGCTCCTACCCACGTCTGTTACCACGTTGTTCGGTCGGCCATTCGCCGTCTGCTGCTGCAACAGCACTCTTGCTCGCTCGCCCGCTCACACAAGATTCTCACGGGCGAGCGTTTCACGACCATGGGAAACAATGCCATGATGAAGATCACATGGAAATGAAAAACCGTTGAAACATCTACCAGTCAAGATTTAGAAGGTAACGAGGACACACAACATGTACCCACAAATGTGCTTCCAATCTGTGGCAGACTCTCCGCCAGAGTCTCCCTCGTCCACAACCTCCGAAGAGTCCGAGTGCTCCTCGGTGTCATCACCACAATTCGTCAACAAGAAGCCAAAGTTCCCAACAAAGTATCATGAGATGCTGCAGCCGCTGTCACCGGTGATGACCTTGCCGGTGAATGAGCGCTTATGGAGGCCAGAGCTCCACTGTGGAAAGGTCAACCCAGAGCTCCAGGCTGAGTTCTTTGATCTGCTGAGAGGGTCCAGTGCTAGCGATGTTGAGACGTTCCTCAAGCAACATGGAGAGAATGTCAATGTGAACCAGTTTGAAGAGGAGTTTGGCCAGACGGCGCTTCATGAGGCATGTCAACTGGGGAGGTTGGACCTTGCAAGGGTTCTGGTGCAATATGGAGCTAGTGCTGAGCTGGCTAACAGAGATGGATTTTCGGTGCTTCATCTGGCTGCCTTCAGTGGGAACCCAAAGTTGTTGTCATATTTGTCAAGCCTATAGTGATTCATAGTATGAAAAACTGTTACATGGACAGTATTATCCACAGCTGATACAAAACTGCTACCTATTATTAGCAAAGAAGAAAATTAAGCACAAATGAGTTAATTGTGAACAAAACTATCTCTTCCTTGTCTACTATCCCCACTTAGCAAAATTGTTTTCCTTTATCTTCCCATGCATTAAACCATTATATAATTATTACAAAAGAAGATATTATGAACAAAAGATACAGAGTCACGATTTAATGAGAAAAAATGAAAATATATTTGACCCCTTGGCCTGTGAGGAAACTCTCAGCCCAGGTGGAACTGAAGCAGAAACGAGTATGTTGTTGTTCTTGTCGTTGTTGCACTTTCTTAACGATCGTCTGGTCAAATTACGTATTTTTTAAACATGAGTATAAATTGCGATATTTTCTCAACGCTTTCACATTCTTATTTCAATAGTATTTAGGAAACTACATTTGCATTTACATGATTTCAAATGATATTTAATTACTTTTGCGTAAAGATAACTTTACTATAGGAAATCAAATCTACAAATCTTGTAGTTCCCATCGATATATTATTAAGATTTTTGTACATGGAGCTTCGTGTTTAGTGTGTATGATATCACTACTCATTATTATATATTTGGTTAAGTGAAACTCAATTGGAATCGTTCCACACTGTGCATAATGCACTAGCACTCCATTCAGATAAACTTCGACCTCAAATTTCTCTTTTCATATGACATTAAAGAATGCAATATGAGTAGTATGAAAAATGCGCTTTCTTCCTTGAGTCATTTATTCGGGGCATCATCCACTGGCAGCTCTCAAGAGGTCATGAGACCGCCATACATGCGTGGGAGCCAAAGAGCGCCTCCGAGGAGTCTCCGAACCCCGTTTCCTGCATCCTGCTTCCCGTCTTCGTCTTTGTGAGAAGATTCTCACCCCAAAAACAAAGTCTTCTCCGAGATTGTGTCACTTACATTATGCTAATATAAACTCTTACCGTGTTAACCCCCCAGGGGCCACAACAACCATACCTAATAACAGCAAACAAACAGTGTTTTTGTGGGATTGTTCACACAAAAAGGGCGATCACACGACCGACGACGGCGATCATTCCCATACCGTCTTCTTCTTATTCTTTTTGCATTTATATGGGAAAGGAAACGTTGGATTCCCACGGATGAGGAGAGCGCGGATGTTGGGAGAAGACTTTTCCCATCGAAACGCATACCTTTCAATTGTGCGGCAGAGGGAAAGAAGAAAATAAGGCACAGTGGGTTCTATAGATATTTAAATGTTATTAGCGAAAAGCTTCAACATGAAGCACTTGCTCTGAATGTAAATGTTGTGAGCTACTTTGGTTGAACTCATTAAAATTAATAGTTGTTTGCGAATCCACTGTGGCGGCGAACTGTATAGATTGAGAGAAACTCTGATGATGCTCCTTTCGAAGCAATTATCGCTGTTTGGTAATGAGAGCGGCATTTTAATCATCAAATTAAACGTTCCCTGCAGTATGTTTCCGGGTACAAATAGAATATTTTTCATGATTAACACAGCTAGAGAGATGCAATCTGTCAAAATTTGACATAATTTTATTGTTAATGGCTCAGCATCAGTTTAACGTCGAATACTCTATCAAAGTAATTATCCTGGTAGGTTTTCAGTACTTGAGTGGGAAAATATATCATGTACACTGTATATTCGAACCTGTGGAAGAGAAAAAGACTGTCCTTTAACTGCTTCATGATGTGAGCAAAAACGGGAAACTCGTAGCATACAGGAGCTCCGATTATGCTCGAAACAAAGGTTTTTTTGCCGCAACATCGAACAATGTGTGAAAATATGCTTGCACGAATACGTGGGTGGATAGCTGATTACGGCGACAATGACATGTCACTGTGTGGAAGGGAACTTTGTCAATGTAGTTCAAGAGTTACACGCTATAAATTCATGTTTAAGGCACTAAGGGACGTTTTATCTATGCACGATGAAAGTTTCCATCCTGTGCACGCTTAGTTGAACTTGAAAAGACTTCCTTATTGGGATATTGTGGGAAGTATACACTCCAATAACAATAGAAAACCTCTTATTGTTAAAACATATTCTCAACAGGTGAAGCTGTGAATAAATTAATCAAGCGTTCGTATTTGCGGCAACAAATTGAATGGACATTCTTTGGAAGAGAGAGGAGAGGGAACAGACCGAAAAAAACGTCATCTGGCTGGCGGAGCTAAAACGACAAAAAATGAGATGAAATTGGGTCTCAAGGAGACAAAATTGGGGACTCAATCCGTGGGAAGGTATCTCTCTATTTCAGCGGGAAATTGTTTGAATGAAACAAAGCATCATATAGAGCGATGTAATGAGCTAGCTATGCGACTTAGTTACTACCAAGGTTTCATCTTATAAGCTAGGTCACCACTCATAATTAATCAACTTAACTGTATTGACTAGCCATGATATTGACCAACAAAGTCTTGTCAATACTTGATTACTTGTACACCTTTACCCTGGGAAACGGTAGATCACACAAAATTTGAATGACGGAGCCAGTTTTTCTTCCTTTGTTGCCCCCATGGGAAAAATGAACAAGATGAGAGAATGGGAGATGGAGGAAAAATAATAATAAAGTGGAAACATCCGGTCAGGATATTAGAAATATTGAAATAGCTGAAACCAGACGATGGGAGACTATTTTATGAGAACTGAACAGGTTACAGTTAGGTTAAATTGAATACTAGCTACTGAGCTGTGTTCATAAAATTGGCTTTATTTGTTAAGCATCACTATTTATTCAGATTATTTAGTAATATTTACCTCTCATATCTCGCACACAGCGTGAGAAACGTTTTGAAAGACTCCCTTTTGTCCAGTAAGTCTCTTGAATCTTCTTTTCAACTTTAGATGATGCTTATCAAGCTATAAAGAAACGCTCAAAACATTCATATGATAAATGGGTAAAGAGGAGAAGAAGAAACATAAAGATCCTTTGAATCCAACTACCTACCGCAGACATTGCAGGGAGGAAAAATGGCGGGAGATTTGAATTTGTCCGTTTTCCGTTCCCAGGACCTCTTACGATCAAAAGTTCGCCAACGGTTGAAACAAAAGAGACGCAATGTTGACCCCGACAGTGGATCATAGGTGGAGAAAAATGTCTTCAAGTCTTCAAATACAATGTTTTCACAGCAGCTTTAGCATATTAATGATTTAATGTGCTATATATTTTTACCGTATGTGTGCGCGTCCATGTATGGAATATATACCGTGCCTTTTTATATTATTATCATCAAGCACCTCGAAGCTGCGGTTATTTTTCCCCTCTCTCCATTTTGACCTCAAGCCGTGACCTTCAGATGTTTTATTGCATGCCAAAAATGCTCGGATACCACTTTTAACATTTAATTTTAACACCATATACTTCACGGCTTATTGATCGATATGTTCTCTGGAGCATATAACCGAAATTCAATTACCCTTCTGGAGTCTATTTCCAGTCTGTGGCCAACCAGCTTTCTCTCGTGAGAACTCGACTTTTTCATCGGACCCACGTCACTTATTACCGCTCACGGCGGCAAAGTTCATGTGTGCGATATTAGATGATGATGATATGTGTTTAATCGATCCATTTCCATTTGCATTGAAAGAAGAAAGCGACGGGTATCAGTCACGTGTGGGTTGATCTTACCCCCCGAAGGAGATGTAGCAATGGGTAGGGGTGACAGGTTGTACCCATATGATTAATACTTATTAATACCCATACATTTGTTTTTACTTTTTTACTTTATTACACAGTAAGTTGGGCAGTCATACTTTTGAATAAAGCTTTTTATACTAAAGTGTTCAAGACTGTTCAATGAATGTCATCCCTGCCATCAGACACGGATCCCCGGTTTTGACCCGTGACTCACTCTCCAGAACCCTGAGAAGAGCATAATTCGAATATTACAATGTCAAACTTTTTGTTTGTTCTCCTCTCGGTGGTTCCCATGGAAAAGCCTCGCATAGCACAGATCTTATTTCAACAATTTCAATACTCTAAGAAGTCAGTTAAATTAGTATAACCAGGGCATATGAGTGTTTGAATCAACCGTTCAGAGGGTCTTGAAGGCATTCTCGAAATGATTGCATTGTAGTTTTGAGCAATTTACACCCTGGCCCCGGAAAATGTGGGACGACAAAGATGCTTGGAACGCGAAAGGCATTTTCAGATTGAAATGTGTTAAGAGGGGAATATTGGAGGAATGGAGATTGAAGGACGGAGCTGTAATTAAAAAGATGTATTCAAAAGTTATCATTAATAGTTTAGGATAGGAAAGAACTGTTCTATAAAGAATATTGACTGCAGCTGTAAGTTATTGTTAAGTTAACGGATACCAAACTGTTCCCTTCTCCCCATATTCACCCGAATAAGACAACATTTTAACATGACAGGTTGGAATCAACCTTTTTCGTAACTGCCACAACATTCTCAGAACACAAATATGTCGCATTTTTCTTAATATATTTATACATCGGCATAACTCAAGCAACATTTAGACCATTTTTGTTATTTTCCTCTCTGGCAACCTCATTTTCCAAATGCCCGAAATTTTCAAAAAGCCGTTGATATTTTTTCCGCAGAAATTCGATGAATCCTCCGAGCAATTCGGAGGAGTCGTCTTCCGAGGAGCCTTTTCTGTTCCCAGGGTATGGGGACATCAACATACATTTCTCAAAGTTTTTGACGAATTCCACCTTTGCAGAGAGCCGTCAGCAAGGCTCCGAGGAATTTAATTATTCCTCCGAGTCTCTCAAATTCATTAGGAGACATTGTTTGCATGTTCAAGAGACATTTTCTGGACGACGACGCCTCCGAGCGAAAGCTCCTCTTCGGAAGAAGCATCATCCTGGCTACTGCTGATTAGTGTCAAAAACATGCTCGGCTTCTTTTTCCCAAGATATTTGCTTTGGAAATATTTACTAAATAGTTCTTCTCTCGGAGGAGAAAATTCAAATCATGCCTTGAGGGATCGAGGAGGAGAAATTAACGGATTTTCTCAGGAGACTTTTAGGGCTTCTGTTTGGCATTCAATTAACTATTTTTATGCCGTCGTCATCTCTTTACTTCTTCGACACTTGCTTTAGATATGAGTGGATGATAAAATTAATCCACTTCTAGGCACATCAACTGGTCCAAATAAGACCGGCTTTAAAACCGGCATCATCATTTATTATTATTTTCGGCATATAGAAGTAGAGCAGCATGAAGCAATAAAAGTCGTCCAAGATCCGTATCTACAAAGGAGTCGAAAAGAGTCCCCTTAATCAAATTTGTCACCGCGTCGTGGAGCGAAAGAAAGAAAGCGTTCCCAGGAAAATTATGGACAGCTCGTAATGGAAAAATAGGGATGCCATTTTGTAGGTCTGGAGTATGCGCATTAGTTCTATATTTCTATTTGTTGACGTGAATTTTAGTAGGAATATATGTCATCCCTAGCCACTCAGCGTATCCCAAAAAAGAAGGCTCTCCTCTGTGAGACCCAATCTTGGAAGTGGCCGTTAACATTCCTTAGCGATGTTTTGCAACACATATCACATGTGTTACAGCGATGCATTTAAACAAGATCAGGGATGCCAATGAGTTCAAATGGCAACCCTGTATTGGTTCCCAGAAAACGCGTATAATTCAAGGACTTTTCCAATTATGAAACGGCGAGCATTAAACCTGCTTAACCCTTTAACCCGAAAAAGGTCTTTTCCAACGTCTTAGCGGTATGAGAGAAGCATAATTTACGAGCTAATGGTCATACAGCCGCGTTAAAAATGTGGTCAAAATTGGTAGATTTATGCCGTAACCTTTCACGGGGATGGCGAGAATTTCTATTGCCGTAATCTTGGATTCCACCTCTAAGGTCAGTATTAAACGTCTTCAAAATTGGATCCCCACAATTCAGCAAGTTTCAATAGAGTCTCTAATTGACAAATCACCTCACATTCCGCTCAAAAGCTGAGTAAATTGGGTCTTTTAAGACATTTCTTGAAGGAGGGACTTTTGTAACCATAACTCCCCTCGTTAGTCGCCCAACATAGACGCCCGCAGAACAGTGAAGCCCTCTAGCCGTGTATGCAGCTTCCTTCCTCCCGTTTCCCGCGCGTCTCCGATCGCATTTTTGGCATTCCTGACCTCTGAGCCTTGGTTGGAGTTGTATTATTTTCGGCTTCAGTTCTCATAGGAAGAAGAAGAAAAACCGTTGGCGACCTTTTGGAAGAAGAAAGTTCTTCTTCTTCGCTTTGGTGTGAATGAAGAAGAAGAAGAAGAAAATACCGCGGGAACCAAAACGGATTTCAACATTTGACCCACGATGTATAAATGTGTATACGGGTCATGTTCCTTCACATGGCATTTCATATTGTTATGCTTGTTTCTTTGAATATTATGCCTCTATTTGATCTGATAATGATGCTCCTCCTCCTCCTCGTATTACACATGCAACAGAGAGAACCTGTAGCAGGCCAACAAAGCCGCATCAGTGCACCGTGTGTGTGTGTTACCTGCTGAGCATCTCTCCTCTCAACGATTTTGGGTTCCCACGACCCGACCGACCGACTGAGCAAAGGTGGATGATGCTTGATTCAGTCGAAAAACATTATATTATTATGAGACGGCCAATTACTCAGGGGTCAACCTAATTGGCTATAACTATAGCCTGCTAAGCAGATTATCAATTTTGAGCCCTTTTTGCACAATAACATGCATACATGGGAGGAGACTGAACATCATTGGGGTTAAATATAAAGTGGTTTGGACGCTCATTTGGAGCTTGTATGCTCAGCTCAGCATGAGTATGTGAAAATCCCTTTTCTCTCCTTCCAGCCTTTTGACCTTTTTTCTTCGTTGGAAAAAGGAGAGAATAAAAGGCAGGGTCACTTAATCGGCTTGTTTTTCTCTTCTCTTCTCTTCAACCCCCATTTTATTATATTTTCTCTCAAAGGTGTTTTGAACCTCTTTTGTGTGTGTCATACTTTAACTCTGTTTGCAGGAATCGTGTGTGAACTCGAATAGGTCATGATGTGTGGTTTCCAGAAGAAAATCCGTTGGAGAGTTCAAGGGTGAAAAAGAAGAAGAAGAAGAAGAATGAAGAACGTCGTCGTGAGTTTGATTCTCACAGGAATTGAAGATACGGCTTTGTGCACAGTGGTGTAACACATTAAGGCGTGTTCTATAAACCACTGTGCCAGTTTACAACCATTCGATTACCACTGTTCTCCTTCCCTGGGAATCTTTCTTTCCATGTTTGTGGGTTTTATGAATTCCTTTCGGTCATTATATTACCTGACGTGTTGGGTGTGTAAAGAATCCGTCCGTTTCCGTCCAAGGTGTCGCATTGTTGAAAAGAGGCGTCTTCTCGTGTGAACTATTGAGCAGCTTCCTTTTGTAAAAGGAATGTCAATAGAATGCATCTTGAGTCCGTTACATAATCAACTTTAGATCCAACAAGTCGTTTACAGGATGCGCGCTTTACAATTTCTCAACCTTTAATTTTCCCACCAAAAGAGAAAACCTCCCTTTTTTCCTCCCTCAGCTTGATTATCATGATTACTATTTAGAAAACGTGGTAATTTTCAAGCTCAATTTTACGCGCTGCTTCGTAAATATAGATAAAAGTTGGACGCCCTTCTTTCGGTCATTAAGTCCGATCATAGACGCACAAAACCCGGGCAATTTAAAGCATCTTTCAGCCGTGTATGCCTCGGTCTCACGGTTCATTTGTCTCCGAAACGCCTCATTTTAAACTTTTCTTCTTTACAAGATGCGACATGGAGATAAAACAAGAAGAAGGAAAAGTGGATCGGAAAATCTTGAAGCTAATTCTCTTAAAAACAATAATAATATCCCAAATACGGAACCGCAGTCTCAAATTGGAACTTTAAAGTCGGTTATAATCAGTAAAAAACCTTGATCAAGCACATAACAAAGTCAACATGGGGTTAAGTCTTTTTTACGGTCGACGTCGTCTACAGGGGGTTGACATATTTTTTAAAGAATGTCAACTCTATTGTGATGTTATTTTCTCCAGTTGAATTTCCCAGGAAAAGCAGCTCAGTTCACTAAAAAACACTATTAGAACAGTAAGATGCACTCAATGTTTATTGAACGTTTAACCGTAACTATGTATTCATTTACCTTGAAATTAAAACAACCCCTTTCCTTCTCGTCGTATGCAGTGAGCTGTAAATACATCATTGTTGATAAGCATCGTGGGAAACCGTTTTTTCCTCCCTTTCTTCTTTCTTTAAAGAAGCCAAACTCTATCCCGAACAAAAATCAACCCCTTTGACAGGAGACGGCCACACCGAGAGACAATAGAAGCACAGTGGGAAAAGGTGTATATAGTATATGATACCACTGTGTGTTAGCTGCTACCTGCGTGCATATCCAGCAACCCCTTATGGGGGCTATAAAAGGTGTGTATAGAAACGGTGGATGGATGACTTTAGGGGTTTAAACGCGCACCATGATAGGGGGATGATGCTGAAAAGGGGTTTTTGCTCCATGAGAACGAATGAATCATCTGATGCTGACCAACGAGACAGTTTTTCCCACAGGAAATAGAGCGATATATTTGGAGCAGGGTTGATTAGTTAGAATGATGGTTATGATATCAAAAAGTATTATATGGGTACCTGTTTAGTGTCTATAAGAAGCATATTTAATGTCCAGTCACTGCAAAGTGACTTGTTTATACTTGCAAAAGTCAAGTGTATATGCAGGTGCAAAAGATATAAAATTCGTCTAATCTCCACCCGTACTCTCTCATTACTGCCCACACATTGATCGATGCTCCCATTAGCCTGACAACTCTATCTGTCCAACACTCTCATTTACACATTTCTCCTCTTCCTTCTTAGCATCACTCACTAATAGCATTATTATTCACTTCTCACGGTGCTAAAATATACCTGAGTTGACAACGAACGACGCTTGCTGGCTGGCTGGCTGGGGTGACCGTTGAAAACATTCCTAAATATGATTCTCTTCTTTTCCCGCCGTTCCCACAGGAGAGAAGAGAAGAAGAGGATTAGCGTCCATTTTTGGGGTCTGGGGGAACAGGTTGTTATTATTGTTATTGCTATCCCTGCTGGGAGGGCAACACAACAACAAATGCTAAAGGGATATTTGAGGCAGCCATTTATAGATTCTAGCTTTAATTTTCAATGTTCTTACACATGCATTTTTCCCATGGTGATGGAAACAAGAAGCTTGTTAGCAGCCAACAAGTAGAATATAATAATGTGCTCCTTCTTTAACTACTACTACCCAAAATTCTGTGGGAACTGTAATAGTGACCATGAAGAAGAATGAAGAAGAAGAAGAAGGAGCTTCCCTGCTGGGAACCCAAGTGACAGAAATTGGGCTATTAAAGAGAAGAAGAGGGGTTCCAAAAATTGACAATAAAACGGACAGAAAATGGACTGAGTGCTTCAGTTCATCTTTTTTCAGATGACGACGACGACGGTTTTCCACCATTCTGATGTAGTCCGAACGAAGATTTATCATTTTATTATGCGTCCGCCTCTTAATCTTTTACGGCTGAGTGTTAAAACTAGATTGACTCTCGTTTGTGGGAAGAAGAGACGTCGTCGTGGGTTATCTTAAGCACACATATGCACATGTAGCTAGCATGTGAGAATGTTATTTTAAGGCATTCACAATGTGAATTACTTGGATGGACTTTAATCAGTTTAAGTAACAAACATGACAGGACTTACATCAGTTACATACCATGTGATTTGTGTCTAAAATCGCAAATAGAGTCGCATTAAAGGTCGTTCACCACACTCATAATGTTTACCCAGGACCACACATTAGAAATCGGATCCCGTTGCTAATGGATTCTTGTCTTCTTTTCAAGTTCAATCTTCAGAAGGAGAAAAATGCCGCAACAACTTGAATCTGTCCAGAAGAGATTCTCACGCCGATTTCATTGCAATCTGGTGTGTTGTTGCTCAATTTGGGTTTAAAAAGAGAGGAGAGACCATAAATGGCCATATTACTAACAGATGGAGATTCTCTCTCTCTCTCTCTCTCTCTCTCTCTCTCTCTTCTTGAAACTGCAATATAATAAGATGACAGCAGTATGAAAATTATGATTATTTTCACTATGGGAAAACAAGAGTTCTCACAGAACAAAAAGGAAGAGTAGTTTTCTCTTTACCAATGTCCAATATTGTTCCCTTGGCTTCTTAAAAGCTTTATTGCTTCATATTCAGTGCAAAACTACATGATAGTTAAATATCTGTTCAATTCTTGTTTAATGACAGGCTGCAATACTAATTCTATTGATAAGTTTACACAAGAAAGCTTTATGTAGTTTCACTTGCTGAGACTATTTTTGTATAATTTCTTATCCCATAGAACACCATCTTCGCAACTTCGTTGATCTCACCATGTGATTGCTTTATTG
The DNA here is from genome assembly GCA_900659605.1 of Tisbe holothuriae. NCBI lineage: Eukaryota > Metazoa > Arthropoda > Copepoda > Harpacticoida > Tisbidae > Tisbe > Tisbe holothuriae. The sequence goes on along the minus strand of LR139448.1, from coordinate 23,548 downwards.
GGCAATATTTCCAAAGCTATAATAATTCCCTCTCAGTTCCTTTGACTGCGGTTTCCGGCAGCAATGAAAAGGATTAAAACACACCGCCGTGATTTGCTATCATGTGTTTTTAGCATACAAGACAACAATTATTGCAAAAAATCTTATGGGAATGGACGCCGTTTTGGTGTTTCGTTTATCTTCCCGTGGGAGGAGGAGCGTGGGAATGGGAGAATGCACAGTGGGTTCATGAGGAATTTATTCAATAATATTAATTCATATAGTGATTATTCTTTCTTTGTATAATCACATAATAATAATACATAACCCATAGCAAAGAATGGATTGTGTAAAGCATTTGAATCCACTGTGCTGTGTATAATATTGTTTTCTTCATTCCATATCAGGCCTCAAGATAGACTGAGGAAAGGAGAAGAAGGGACAAAATGTGAGAATGGAAAAGAAAGAAACGGAGCCCCGAGCTGATGTCGCTGCTGCAAGAAAATAACATTTTCACATGAGAAAAAACCTTTCTTCGTTTTAGGGTCCCACGAAAACACTATGATTAATTTGTCAACATATGTTCACCAATGGAGAAGAAGACCTTAGTGTTTCTCACTGAACATACAAAAGAAAGGTTTATTCACAGTCATTCAATTAATTACACGTTCAGAAATGAATGAGCTCAATTACTCGAATATCTCACCTTTAATTCCCATAACCAGGGAGATTCAAACGCTCAGAGCGGTTGTACAAGTATTTATTTGTTTGTGACTATGTGTGGGAGAGAAAGGAATCTTGTACACGATAGAGCCTACCCGAGGGTCCCTCTGTTCTTCTCCTCTTGAGCTGTGAGAACTGAGTTCCTTTTGTCAAGCCCCGTTCTCATGGTTGGAATTAAGAAGAAGGGAAATCGACTTCATGAAACCGGAAAAACTTCCTGCATTCCCACCAAAAGTAAGACATGCTGAAGAAGAAAGAAAATAGGGTTGGCAACGTTTAATATGAATGCATCTATCAATGAAACTCTGGTATTTTAATCTGTTCAAGGTCTGACCTATTAGCATATTTGAAACCCATCCGCGCTCACACTAATGTGTAATTCATGAGCCCCTATTCAGAACCCATTTATTTATACACATATATGCATGCATGGTTCCATTTTGTGCATTAATATGGCACATATTCCGAACATGTACAAACCCATATGGAAATCTGTGATTAAGGGAAGGAGAAATTCATCAATAATACCAATGGGACAAAATATGCAAACAGTGTAACTGTCACATGAAAATATGCTGGGAAAATACCAAAATACCATTCGATTTTAGTTTATGTACCACGTTTATAATGCAAATAGAGAAAAAAACTCGATGCTTTTTTCACACATACTAAACCCGATATGCACAGCATTACAACTAGGCCTTTTTGGAACGTTATAAGATGCTTGCTGCTGTGAATACATGTATAAGACCCCGCTGTTGCGAGATGAAAGCTGAGTTGTGAGAACTAAATTCCAACGGACAAAATTTCTTCTTATTCCGTCTTTAACGCATCCTAACAAGCTGTTGGATATATCATGAGAAAACGGGGGTTAAACGGTCTTTTAATGCGAATTATACATAGGGATGACAGAAGCAACAACTTAGATATTATATCTTACCAAACACTTTTGGTATTAGCAACGGACTATTTGATAAACTGGCAACCCTACAATACATTTCTTTCCCATGCCATATGTGATGTTTTCTTCTGATGCTGTGAACGCTCCCACAGCCAATCACTTCAACGGATATTTTCATTCTTCCCCTTTTTGCTGGAGGAAAAAGCCGGGGAGGACCTTTTTGGCCTCTTTTATAACAATCAAAAGCTTTACTTACACGTACACACATACACATACAACAAAAAAGGGGCAAAAACGTGGGGGATCTTTTGTCAGAATCAAACTAATGGAATTTATTTTCTCCCCTTTTTGTGGGGTTAAAACGTTGGGAAATCGAAAGCGGTAAAATGGGGTTGGATTAGAGACCGAATCTCCTGCTTTTAATTCATTTTCAAATGGATGAATAGACTTTTTCTCACAGAAGCAGCTTCTCATTAAATGCAAAAATACACCCCTCTCTGTGTGAAGCCACTTTTGCTCATATTATTTACATAGTGCTTCTCATTTTCCTAGTCTAGTAGCTACAGTTGAATGCATTGTTTTCAGCAATTCATAATGCATACAGCTCTCCCCAAGGGGTCGGGAGGCTTACACATTACTCCAATAAACACAGTGGACTTAATATTTCATACTAGAATTTTTATTATCAACTGTGTAATGTTACTTAATCAGACCCATTACTCATTCTTCTGTATTAATATAGGTACATATTTATATTTTCAACATACCTAGCCACTGTGCTCAAAACTCATTATTTCCCACCAGTGGGGGGAACGGTAGCAAGTTATTGTATCGTCCTATAATCACCCAATGAACTCAGCAGCAGCAGACAATGGGATCCTAAAGGGTCACGGTTTGAAAGGAACAACAACATTGTGTGAACAGATTGGGGATATGGAGTAGGAGGAGAGCGAGACGAATGAAACCGATGATTAGGAAGAAATTAGATCATAAAATTAATGAGCAAAAGCCGTTTGTAATTAGATTTTGAGACTTTTTATTTGACTGGATGTATTATTCTGTGTGACATAATAGTAGTAGTATTATAATTTATCATTTAGGAAGCCTTCTTTATTCGATATTTGCACTGTGTTCCTCTTCAATTATGATATGTTCTTCACTTCCGCATCTTCATGATGTACATAAGCAGCTCGGAGTTCCCAGAAAAGGTTGCAAGATGGACGGCAGAGAATCCATCCCGGTTGCTGAGTCTCACATCAGCACCATACTGGACCAGTAGCTTGACCAGGTCCAACCTTCCCAGCTGACATGCCTCGTGAAGTGCCGTCTGGCCAAACTCCTCTTCAAACTGGTTCACATTGACATTCTCTCCATGTTGCCTGAGGAACGCCTCAACATCACTTGCATTCGATCCTCTCAGCAGATCAAAGAGCTCAGCCTGGAGGTCAGTGGTGCTCTGCTGGGTGGGTGCGCAGTAGGATGACTCCACCGGCAGGGTAACATACGGTGCCAGTGGTTGAAGCATCTCATGATACTTTGTTGGGAACTTTGGCTTCTTGTTGACAAACTGCTGATGTTGTTGATGGTGATGATGCTCCGGCTGAGGTGATGGGAACGGTGAGTAGATCATGCTGCTCTGCTCCTCGGTGGAGGTGCACAAGCTGGTGTTGTAGCTACTCTCAAACTCGCTGTTGGGTGACACTGGAGGCGAGTCGTAGCACGGAGGGTACACAAGAGGGTGCTGCTGCTGGTAGCTGACTGCGGACATGGCGTTGATTTTCGTATGGTGCTCCTCTCACTTCAAGGCTCTGTACGCAACTGAGACATCCCATGTGTTATCAGAGAAGATTGGAGTTGCTTTTTTCCCACAATGTCTCAACGGTTTTCGAGGCGGGTTGAGCGCTGGCCCGTGAGAACGCGATTCTTGTGTCGAAGCGCGCGCGCTCGTCCGTCCGCCGCGGAGCTCGACCGTGAGACCGCCCGGGGTGTTTGCAATGATGTGTGTGTTTCGCTTGTTTCGGAGGTATTCTCGAGGTGGAGGAGATCCCCTCTTGACTCCGAAAATGATACTTTAAGAGCTGTTAAAAGGGTCATTCGTCAAATAAGGAGAGGAGGAGGGTGTGACTCTCTAAAACCGTCAGAACAAGACTTTGGGGAAACACCTTCTTCTCCACAATTCGTCACGCAGATATGGAATATATTTTTCGTTAGATCCATTCAATTAAGTCCATTCTTGGAACAGGTCGTGAATCTTCCTTTCTTCTTCCTTTTAGCAACTCATCATCATCATTTTCATTCCTTTGCCAACAATACGTGACCACGGAGGTATAAAATGTTAATAAGAGCTCTGTGGTTTGCCTGACCCAAGAATGTTAATTGCCTGCATGAGATTGAAAAGAATGAGGAAGAGCTGCTCGGAGGAGAAGAGGTCTCCTCGGAGGAGTGATTCTGTTAGTTTTTCGTAGCGTGGGAAGGGAGAAAATGAGATTGATAATGATGTTTGCAGAGTTTTTAGCACGAAATTAAAGTTCGGTCACGATGAAGAAGAAAGAGATTAAAGATGACGATGATGGCTTAATTGAAATACTGGGGTCAAAATTCTCTTCTGGATACCTTAGAAACATCTCGTTAATGTGGCCTGTATCCATATTAAGATTTTACGGAAAAATACATACAAAGAGACTTTGTTTAGTTCTCGTGGTATGTACCGTGTTTAAAATTTTGACCAGTAAACGCTTGTAACTTTTAAACCGCACCAATGCAAAAACTTTCCTTCCATGTTTAATTCCCACCAGGAAAACTATCTTCTGTCACAAGCACTCCTCCCAGCGTGAACACGTCTTTGATGTGCTACCGTTCCATAAACACCATCATTTGACATATTAACGAGCTTAATACGCCATTGGAACGCAGCTCACCGACCGTGAGTTCAATTTAGAAAGCAATCTGATTCCCATTTTCGGTTCTTTCGTTCCCACGTTGATGTGCCACGCGCCGGCTTGATCTCGAATTATATCGGACGGTGGTGGTGGACAGAGATATGCTCAATGAACACAGAGTGAGGTTTCTAAAATAATTAAATACTGATTGATGGAGTCTTGGGTTATAAAAAAAGTTAAGTGATATGCTTTGTTTAGTTCAGTCTTAAGTCCACAGAAGTGTATTCTTCTATGTTTTGAAATTCTTATTATATGCTTTAGAAACCGGTCCTTCTGTTTTAATTCGTTTTTCCTTCACTCGTCCCGTGGGAAATTCTTCTTCTCTCTCATGCCGCCGCCATTTTCCCCTTATTAAGGTCATGTTTAACAAGGAGATGAAAATATTAACGACACATTTTCTCTTCTTTGTTTCAAGTGTCAAGTTTTTTTCTTCTGGCGAGGGAAGTCATATTTCAATTCTGTCTCCAACGGATTATTATGAGTCTATTTGGGTGGCGAAATATGCACAAAATTGTAGTAGAGATTCAAACACCGTTATACAAATTCCACGGGGAAATAAGCCACAATAAAGGGTGTTAAAATACCCTCAAAATCAACCCACCCTAAAGGAATTTCGAATTCCTCTGTTGCAAAGTGAAAAAGTATCTTTTTCTATTGACAAGCGGTCAACAATACCCGGGATAATCACCTTCATAAAATTCCACCTCTATTCAAGCTGGCTTCCAACCCCTTTAGCACCTCAAATATTTGCTCCTATTCAGAACACAGTGTTAAAGCATACATGGACACAATGTACAAGTCTTATCGGGCCCTTTTTAGCTGTTTCTAATCCGTTCTTCGCATGTATGTCCGTTCCCATAAGATGATATTGAAACGCCTTGGAATGCAGTTGGTTTGTGTGTTTGTCGTGGACATTAACATCTTACCTTTTTTAAAGTAATATTAGTAGAACGACTATGAATAAAGCAAAATGTTACGAATATAAACAAGAATGAGTTAGTTACATGATTACAAGAAAAAGTAATTCAGCTGCTCGCCCTAATGCATACCATAAAAGGGTGTCGAAGTGAAACGTTAGAAGCTTCGGTAGCAAAGAACATCCATAAAAAGAGAAGCAACAAAAAGCAGCAGCGTCTTGAAAGTTGAAAAAGATCATTAAATTATAACGCCCTATTGATTGCGGCGGTCAAGCTATTGAATGAAAACAATCTACAAACAAAATCTAAAATAAATCGACATTCCAACAGTTTGGCTTCTTCTAAAACAGGTTCTATTATCATGTTCAGCTCATTCTTACGTTTTGCGGATTAATTCGACATTTTGATGGCCATTCTTTCCCTTTTTATTCGTTTTTGTGGGCAATGTGGTTTTCATCTCAATGTTGGAATGGACAGCTTTAGTCATCATGGGAATTAAGGAATCAAATAGTTCTCAGAAATACCAGAAACTATTTTTTCAAGCCATTTTAAAATGAAGTTAAATAGAATATGTATATTGTATTTTTCTGCATGCAGCATACTTAAAGTTACAAAACACTATTTACATGTTCATATAGTTAATGAAATACTATACATAGGTTGACGACCACTATCTGGAAGTCAACTTACAGAGTCATTTAATATAAACAAATTATATCATGATTCCTTGCTAATACCAGATATTCTATACTGCTTCTTTACTGTCCCCTTGGTCTTTGGTGACATTAACTTAGAAGCGACCATCTCCCCAAACCAGCACAACATTGCCACCACCAGCGCCATCACATAGGTAATCAACACCACGCCCATCTGACTCCACTTGACAGGCTCTTCAGTGACCTCAGCAGCGGACTCAGCCGCCATGGCGAAATACCGCCTCGCCAGGGAGTCCAGCGCGCCGCTCTGCCTCAGCCGCATGATGCCCGCATTGAACAGGCCAGTGAAGGGAGAGTTCTTGGGCAGGAAGAAGCTGTTTGGGGTGCTGTAGCGGCCGTCAATAGTGTTGAGCTGCAGATCTGGGTGGTATCGTCTCCGGGCGTCCTGAGCATTGCTAACGTCCCCGTATACGGCAATGTTAGGCTCCCGTAGCCGGTCTAGAGCTGCCTGGTAGTCCGGTGCAATGAGCTCATCCTTGCCAGCGTCAGTCTGCAGCAGCTGCCAGTAGTCAATGTACGCCTGCACGCCCTTCTCCACCTGCTTGTAGATGTTGATCTCCTGGCCCTTGATGAGGATGACCTTCCACTCGGGGTACGCCGCGAAGCCCTCGTCCTGGGTCTCGAACGGGCTGGACGGCGCCGAGGCGAAGAACATGGTCAAGGCGCCGCTGTAGAACCCGTGCACGAGAACGAAGAACAGCCAGCCGAAGAGAATGACGATCTTCACGTATGTGGTGCTTTCAAAGTGTTGCATTGGAAGGATCTTCCTCGGTCCTAGCAAGAGCACTATAATAAGAGCAATATGGCCGAGGATGACGAACCAAGAGTTGGGCGTGAATGGCCTTGCAAAGATGGTCAGATCGATGGGCGGCCTATTCACATTGATAAAGATGGCCTTGCGTCTACTGCTATAACCCCAAGTTGAGTCTAGCCAGGAGAAGCGTTCCAATATCATGGTCCAGGTTGATACCAGGACATCATAATCGTCGTGGACTATCGCAGCCATGGTGCCCTGGAAGGTGGCGTTGGGGTCAGTCCAATTGCCTCCAATGGGCACGGTGCCCCACACTGGGGCTTCTGCGCAGTACCACGTGAAGTTGTACATGACCCCAAGGGCGTCCATAACATCAGCTAGAAGCCCGTGAGAGTGGCATCGACCTTCAGTGCAGTTGCTAAGCACTAGCCAGCTGCCCCAGGTCTTGGTCATGCATGAGATCGTGGCGCCCTGTAGGTCCACCTTGGGGAATATGACCTTGCCACTGATGAGCTCTCCTTTTGATTGAACAACCTTGTCTTGGTCCCGGAATGTATTGATCCGATACAAGTTCTCATTGCAGAATAAGTAGAACATTCTTGTCCTGTTGTAACTCTCTAAATGAGGTGTAAACAAGTCCATCATACAGGGTTGTAAGTGGAGTACTACCGTTCCTGGAGGTCTCAGTCTATGCGGTTTCAGCACCTCTTGTAAAATGTCCTTGGCTTCAGAATTGTTTCTAGAATTAATCAATATCTTGCCTGTACTTGAGGATGGCACATTGAATGCTATGCTAACTTCAATATTATTCAATGAGGCTTGTTTAATGTCAGCAGTTAACATGCCATTAGTGCTAATGAGAGTCACGTTATTCCAACCAATGCCTCTGATCCAATTGTATATGGAACACTCTGCCGTAAGTGAGCAAAAAAGAACAATGTATAACACCACTTTTAACATATTATAACTCTTCATATGCTATCTTTATCATGAGTAAGGTTTTTGAGGGACTGATTTGAGAATAGCTGACAGACACGTCTAATCATTATTTATTTAAATTAAAGTTTACGCAGTTAATTGACATTCCCAGAATTATGAAAGGCTATAATAGTAAAGGGAGTTGTTGAACGTTGGTAATTCATACTTAGTCAGAGAAGATACAAATTGGCGAAATATTTCAGGACTATATGCCAGTAATGGTTCATGTATGCTACTTTTTGGCCATTATACTGTAGTATTATAAGTACGTTGAAACCAAGCTCTCACATTATATATTAAAGATGTCCTTCTTGGTAACATGGTGTCTGAATTATTAATAAACAATTCTACCTTTATTCGGTCCGCACGCGATTTTTCCGTCACTTCCCATGAAACTATTAATTGTTTATAAGTTTCACTACTTAACAATACTAAGTTAGAGTAATATCTTTATCCACCACAGTTGATTATTCAAAACATTGTCCCAAATGCCACCCATATTCATACCATCATCCACTTTTCCCCATACCTCTCACAAAACAACTCTCTTTTCAAAAAGAGAGGCCAAACCATGGTTAGAAGAGACCTCCTCTTTGAATAGAGAAACATTCCTTGCATTCCTTGAACTGATCTCAATTTCAAAGATGAAAGGAGGAGAAGAAGCATCAACACACATGATCATCTTGGCGTGTTCAATACACTCAATAGATTCAAGATTTGGATCCCACGGTAAGGGAGGCCACTGTTAACAGTTGTTTAACATACCCAGCTTGGTATATTTCATTGCTGCTGAGCTGAGCTCGTTGTAGTGACAATATTGTTTAAGAAAAATGTTTTTGCAAGAGATATCTGGAATAAGTGGAATAATGTATATGAATATTTATACGTTATATTCTTACTGGCAACCCTGGTCACGACTGATTGGGAAAAGAGTTGAGAAAAGGGGTCAAATTGTTTGAACTTCATCTTTTGTTACTCGGTACGAACATTGAATAATGATCCCTTCAGAGAGGTGGGATTAAACGAAAATGAACCTCAAACAGTGTTAAGCATAGACAAGAATGTACATGATTATCAAGACAATTAATAACTGCATTCTTAAAAAACACTATTATAGTCTGGTTACTGGTTACGTTATTATGCTGTAATGATATTGTAATTTTAGGACGTAAATGTAATCTAAACGTCCCCTTCTATTATTATATGCCTGGAAAATATCCACGCAGACACTTTTCTTCTTGTTCTTCTCCTTGTTGTAGAAGACGAAAAAGGTCTCGGCACCTTTTGACCTCGAGAGGTATTTTCTCTTTATTTCCCAGGAATATGAGTTCATGGATGTGTCAAACACAGAGTCTGAGAATGTTTGATTAAAGGTATTTTAATTCTACATGTCAACAGAGTCGTGAGAAGCAAAATTAATAAATATCATTTCAATAGTCGCAATAGTGTATAAGATAGAACATATCATCAATTGGTGTGCATGCAGATTGTAATTGATTTCTTTTCCTGTAACTGTGATGCTAAGTAGGATTGAAGACCGACCCAAAATCCAATTACCCGCGATTTGCATCAAATGAGCAGCTCTTATTCATTATTCCCTTATTCATCGATTCCGCATCCATTTACGTTTCATTTTCCCACCGCCAAAAGCCTTCATTTCCTGCCGAAAAAAGAGCTTAAAACTCCTCCTCAGTACCGCGAACACACAAAAGGCAATATAATAATATTCCAAACTTCTTCTCATGTGATCATCGCTGGAAAAGAGTTCTCACGCCTATTTGAACCGCCGTCGAGGTGAGGAGGGCTGAACGGGGGTTCGCGGCGGCAAAGACCGCCGAGGTGAAATCGGAGAGAGAAATTGGGGTTTAAATAAGTTGGGGGTATTTATTGTGACACAGTATGTGTAATTGATTGTAGTACTTTATGGAACGTTTATAAATATGGTATGATTAGTAGATAATGGCATGCCTTATAGTTAGTGTATATGTATGCTATAACAATGTAACACCTCAGGCAAAAAGATAAGTAGCTTCAAGTTCTATTGATGGGAAAGAGAAAACTTTGCTCATTAATATATATTGGCAAATAAAGCTAACAATGAGTAAATTTGTTTTTAATCCCATGGAAAGACTATGAAATATTTCAAACCCTACACCAAACCACAAGTGAATCAATCATCACCTTCGATCTGTTTAACTCTGCCTTATTTCCTTAACAACATCCATATGCATATTGATGTCACAGCCAGAAAACATAATATCCTTATACCGGCTTTTCTCACGCTCCCACTTCAGACCCTTTAACCGTTTTTTCATTCCTTTTAACCGTCACCAGAGAGAGAGAGAGAGAGAGAGAAGGAGAGAGAGAGGCTTGTTTTTTGGCTCGTGCGACGGGAGGTTGGAAACATCTGCCGATTGCTACCTCAAAAGCAGCTGGGAAATATTTGCTAACAGCTGCCCTTGGGATCTGTTTTTAAAGGTCCCCCTGCACTGGTATACAGTAACTGTCTGTGTTTGTCAAAACTGTGCTGTGAATAATGAATATATTTAAATGATATTTGCACACATTTGGTTTGCAAAATGGATTTCTCATTTAGAGCCAGTTTGGTGGGTTCTGGATGGCAGATGCGTTATTTTGAGCTGCAATTATCGACTCGGTTATAATGTATTAAAAGCGCGTCAATATTAGGGAGCGGATTGGTCTCTTTCCATCGATCGTTTAATACATAATCGATTTATCCCATCTGACCGTTATGTATAATTTTTTCATCAACAGCAGACATCTATGTGATTTGGTTAACTCTTACGACTACAAAAATATTAGCTACTGATAGAGACCGCCACCTGAATATATCAATGCTATGTTTTCTCATTCTTAATATACAAAATATATAATTCCTCTGTTTGACTGATCTGAGAAGAATTCTCCTCGCTTCCTGTGCGCGCCATTGAAAGGAAATCGAGTTTCTCTCTCTTCTCTTCCCAAGGATGTTGTCGCATTATTTCTCATAACCCCTGAAATACAAGAACCGCAGATTAACTAACCCCGGAAAACAACTGGATTATCAGAACGAGTTTTATTGGAGCACAAATCTCTCCGTCTGGGAAAGAAGAGATTATTTGATTTAAAACATATTTAAATGGACATTCGCAGCATCTCCTGAATAATTCCCATAGCAATCGATTTTATTAGCGGGCCATCTCAGCCCACCCATAAATATACAGCAGTAGCACCTTCTTCTTCTTCTACCATCGAAGTACAACCTCCAGCTCTGTTATATCTCCATGGATCCCATCCATCTTGATGACCAGCTAGCAGCCCACCCACCGAGGTGATGAGACCCTTACTTAATTGGAATTATCTACCACTGTGAACACACCGTGTAGTGGGACTTCCTCCAATTCTTCTTCTTCTTCTTCCCATGACCTTCGATTCGTTTTTCTGTTTGAGAATGTCGTTGGAGGTTCGAAATGGGAGGATGCGGTCAACGGAATTGGAGCATAGTTGTGGTAAAATTGAGTTTGAAGGAGTTGTTTTAGCAAGTCTATGAATGAATAGGTAAATGTATCCTTAAATACTATGTACAGATAGAAGCACTTAGTAATATGTATAAATTGTACAGCTGTTTTGCTTGTATACATTAATTACATAAACCCCCGCTTTGAACTCGGGACAAGTAATTCTACTTCAATATTTTGAACAAAATACAAAATGTTTTAGAATCGTCTAGTCACTATTTACCTGAGAAATCCTGCTGCGATTCCGTTGACCTTGTAAACTAAGAAAGACTTTGAAATACGATCCGCGAAAACGAGAACAAATAACGAGTAAACTGTGGGAAAGAACGGTTTTCCCCAAAAGTAACTCTCGGTTGACAAGCGGAGTCTATAGAAATCGGGAAATCTCTTTTGCGGCATTTTTGAGTTGAATTGCTTAGATAAATAAATGGAAGAACTGGGGCAACGTTTTTCGTAATTGTCCTCAAATGGACTGTTTGATGTCGATTGGTGATGAATTGGGTCCATTTGTGGTGTGGAGGGAAAATTCTGTAATTGTAAATAAATGAAAACTGTCGATAGTGCCTTAGAACTATGTTCACCGAACTTCTAAAGGGCTTAGTGCTAAAATATATATAGTGAATGGAATAAAATCTTACAGCTTCATAGAGTGAAATACAGTAGCAGGGAATCATTGCATTAGTGAGTAATTCTTATGGACTTAAGAGTGATGGGTATGCACTGTATTTAGGCAGAACAAGTGCACATAATTATTACATTATTGATTGTAGTTTTTACGTGATTCCCAGTAAACCTAGTTTGTGTCTTTACCTTTATACTGTAGTCCAACCACTCTCAAAATCTAAGGAGGTCGTGCATTGCTTTGAATTATTGGAAACCGTAAAGTTCTCTGTATTTCTTTGTCCCAAACCCGTGATGCATATGATGAGTAACAATATTACTCAGACGTGAGTTTGAAACCGGTTTTCGGATCCCTCTCCTGGAGTTGCGTATTTGGGAACAATATCGAACATACACGTAGCTCGGAGTCAAAGCTTTTGCTACACCTGAAATAGGGTAGAAGATCACTACGTATTATGCCATGTATGCCAATCCATTGTCTCTCTTTGACCCATCTTTAAAGGGCCCTTCAGTCTCTTATTGGTCGCTGCAGTGTAGAGTGTGGTTTACAAATACACGTTAATTTCTGCCTTTATTGGAGAGAAATTGACATTAATCACAGCCATTGCAGTTAACTAAAAATATAATCAACCATGCAATTGAATCTGTCTCTGTTGTGTGCCGTTCTTCTCGGGCTTGTTGTCCTCGTCTGCGATGCCAGACCGCAGGTCGCTGAGGCCAGGGTGGATGAAGTGGAAGATCCGGAGCTCAAAGCACAGGTAATTTAAATTCAATCATAGATAAGTTCATCGATTTCATAGGTTATGCAACCATTTATAAATATTATTAACTTCAATCTTCCAGTTCTTCTCCTCCGACCAGCCCCGCTCCATCCTGTACGAGAGCCTCCTGCCCGTGCTCTCCACGCCCACCCGGCGTCTGCAGCCTGGCGACGTCATCACCGAGCTCACCGTCGAGGTCGAGAGCCCCGTGCTCAGGCTGTTCAAGCCGAGGGACGCGGGGAAGAAGCTGAGGGAGAAGCAGGCGGCGGCTGAGGCGAGGCGGCAACAGGAGCAAGGCGGAGACAGTGTCTGATGTATTTAAGATTATAAGAATAAATGTTGAATGAGAGATAGGCACGTTTCTTAAATTTAAAACAGCGCATCGGACTGGTCCTCAAATATTTATCCCTTTCACGGCACGGATAGACTAAGACAAACACAAACAAACATGTTTTCTGAATGCATAGGTTGTTTTATTACTAACAAAACTGCCTTGTTTGTTGTCCAATTTGCTGCCAGTGTTCGACCAGTTCGAATTATTAATCCTTTTGAGACACTTAATTATAGCTACAAATAGGTAATTGAATGTAAGAAATCGCATCATAATCATTGTTGTTACATTTGACTGGGCTCTGCAGAAGCAATATTTGTTTATGAAGCTTGGCTACATGAATATTGACTTAACCACCCTTGAATAATCTCGTGTAATCTTCATCTTGCAAAAATACGTGCTTGACTTTTTCCATCTCTTGCCCGGCCAAAAGCAGGTACAAATAGGCGCACTAAATACGACATGAAACACAATGAACCTTTGAGCACTAAAACCACTTTCACGAAACGAATTTGATCCTTTTTCATCTGGCAAGACTTCTCTCTTCACAATTTATGTGTTCTTGGTTTGTCTTAAAAGCTTGTGACACACAGTAGATTTAATTATTGAACATTATTACAGATGAGTATCAAAATGTACCAATAATTAAATGCTGGAATATTATAATAGGAAAAAAGGGTATTTTGGCAAATAAAATATTATGTAGTAGACTAGCGTTTTTTATTCATACGAGGGAGTTAAGATTCCTTCACAAAATCTTGTCTTTCTTCTTATCGACAGGGTGGCAATTACAATCATTAATGGGCTTTATAATTATCGTGTTCACAACATAATAGTAGTAATAATAACTTAGGAAACCATGCACGAAAGTATTGACACTTCACAGTTTAATGACAAAACTCAGCTTATTCACATTTATCATCATTTTTGATTTGAGGATAGGCGGAAAGGGGAAGAAACTCCACAAAGGTATGCTTTAAGCACGTTCACTTATGCATATCCTGCACATATGAAAGCAGATTAGCGCTGTATGACAGTGACGAGGTCCCGCACGGTCGTCTGAATCTCCCCCACCACCTTGCGGTTGTCGCCGCCCTTGTTCCGGAGGTCCTGACTCTGCTGCTCCAGCTTGTTGAGCAGCGAGCGGAACCGGAAGCGACCCGTGGCGGGAACAGAGTCCACGTAGTCGGCGCACGAGGAGTGGAACGAGCCAACCTTGTCCGACAACTGCATCACTGCAGACGTGGACAGTGCCTCCGAACCTCGTCTTGCATCGTCAAGACGCCCCTCCAAGGAAGCGCTGAACCCGAGCAGAGACTCCTTTTCGTTGGCGTCGGGTGTGGGCGCCGCGGAGCTGCTCAACAGCTGGGAGGAGCTTCTCCCACCCTCGGTGGAGACGGTGGTGCCGCCTGGGGACGGCGACGACGCAGATGACGCCGGTGTCGCAGGCTTGGCTGCAATGTTGGGCTTCGGACTGGTGCGCGGTCTTGCAGTGACGGCCGACGGCGCTGCATAGATGTTGCTACCGACATTCTTGGGCTTCGGAGGCGGAGGTTTGGTCGTCGGAGGCGGGGGTTTGGAAGTCGGAGGAGATGTCTTCTTAACCGTCGGTTTGACCGGCACCATTGGCTTCTCGGTCTCCGTACTGGGGACCGGGGGCCAAACGCGCTTCTCAAATTTGACGGTGGATGAGGGTGTGGTCTCTGCAGAGGGCGTGGTCGGAGGAGAGGTAGCGTTACCACGTCGACCTCCGAGGGCGGGGCTGGGAGTTCCTCCTTCAGAGCTCTCCCACATTTTCCGGAGAGACGTGATGGATCCGGTGCTCTTCCGCTTCTCCTCTAGCTGCCCTTCCGCTGGATGCGGCTCCTCTGACTCGGAATTGCCAGACAGGGTCACTACCGGTTTATTGCCGCTGACCTTCCTCAACCTCGCCTTGAAGTCCACTGGTGGCTGATCGTTTGTGGTGTCCACTTCGGAAGAGTTCTTCCTCACTTGGTTCGAGGGCTTCGGAGGATCCACCTCCTCGGACGATGTGGTCGTTTGCTGCTGCACCATCGTTTTAGGCTTCTTCAGCTTGGCTTTAAAGTCCACAATGTTGCTCTCCTTGGCGTCCGAACCCGACGACGTGAATGGCGCTTGCTGCTTGCCGCTCTTCTTCAGGTTGGCCTTAAAGTCCACCTTGTGCTGCTCGTCCTCTTCGGTCTCGGTAGTCTCCTCCTCCATTCCGGGAGACTTCTTCACCTTTCGGAGGTTGGCCTTGAAGTCGACCTCGTGCCGCTTCGCCTCCTTGGCCTCATTTTCCTTCTTCTGGCGACTCCCTGACTTGGCCTTGATGCTCTCAAACAGCTCAGTGACGAGCTGCGCGGCAGGCTCTTGCTGCTGTCCGGTTGGTGTGCCTGCAGCAGCGCCTGGGGGCGGTGGTGTGGGCGTGACTACATCCTCTGCCTCCCCTCGACCAGTCCGTCCAAAGTCCGACCTTCGATCCTTGATCTCTGACAACAGCTGCTGTTCCATATTGCCGTTGTTCTTGGAGGAGGAGCTGCCATTATACGGCCGGATGAGATGTCGATCGGGCTGTTGTTGTTGCTGCTGTTGCTGAGATTTACTCATTCGACCGTCATCCAGGGTGGATCCAGGGCTCGAGAGACTCCCAACGGCGGGACTCTCTAGAGATACGGGGGACATTGCAGCCATCTCCTGCTCCTGCTCAGCTCGTCGCGTCAGACGGTCGGGTAGGTTGTTCTCCTTGTCGGAGCCACGCCTCTGAGCCCTGGGAGAAGCCACGCCCTGTGCTACCTCGTCGTCAGTTGTTTCCACGTTCGGAGGTGGCGGCGGGAAGTCGAGAGAGTCATTGGCAATAAACCGACCATGACTTGTATGCTGTCGACGCGGCGGGGCCTGGTTCGGGTTCGTCCTTGGGCTTCCCCTGGACCCACTGCCGCCTCCAAATCCACCGTGACTGCTGTTACTGCGCATCATGAGGATCTGCTGCTGTCTATCCAGGCTGTTATCAGTGGAGGCTCCGCCGTCGGAAGCGGTCGCGGAGTCGGTGGGCGGCTCTGGTGTCATGCCGGACGTGCGTAAGGACTCCAGGTAGGCGCCGATGCGTGCTCCCTTTGGCATGGTACCATATCGGTTCACGGCCCGCTTCAGGTTCCGCTCGTCGAGAGCGGCTACCGTCACGCCTCCGTCCTTCTTCCCTCGGTCCCGCCCACGGCTCGGGGATGACTTGTGCGGCGAACCAGCGCCGTCCTTGCTTCCCTTGCTGCGAGATCGTTGTTGTTGCTGCTGCGCCGTTCCCATGGAGGGTGGCGGCTTCCTCCTGGCAGCCGCGGACGCCGTCGGAGGCTGGAAGGTGGACACGTTGGGAGGGGGCGGCGCGAGGTCCGCGGACGACGTGTCCTCGTCCTCGTAGTCGGCGCTGTTGAGGGTGGCGAGGTCTCGGTGGATTCCTGTGGAAGCATTGTCGGGGTAAGGATAGCAGGGTTCTAGTTTGTTATACGGGGTGCAGGTGAATTAATAGTTTAATAGGGGTGTTGGGAAGAGTGAGCAAGAAGGAGAGAGAAGATAAAAGAGAGTTTCAGTCATTTTGCATATACTATAAAAGTTATTTGCCAAATATTTAAGGTACGTTTTCCTCACCTTCAAATATCTGATCGATTCCATTTCCATCCGAGTGCTCCTCCGGATGTCCGTCGGCATCGGTGTAAGTGCTATCACGGAACGAGCTGGAACAACAAATGCAACAACTTTAGAAAGAAGACATTTCATATAAAGACAATTCTATCAAAAGTATCCGTCAGAAAAAGATGTCTTTTTGCCTTTTACACATGCTATTTCGCTACTCGAGTTCGCTTTTTCCTCGCTCCGCGCATCATATTCGCGGATAACTTTTCTTTCGAGATGCCTCGCTTTCTCGGGCGACAGATCCCATTTTACTCAAACGATATTGCAGGGAAGAAAGTCGGCATTTGACATTCGGATAGAAAAGTACATCATCTTTCGGGATCTGGTAGCAACAGCACATTGATTAAGCTCTTGACATGCGCGCGTCATCCAGTACCTTGTTCTCTTCGGAGGCGTCGGCGCCTGCTTGCCCTTCTTGTTCGTATGCCTGCGAAGCTGAACGACCGTGCTCTTCGTGCTTACGATCATTCCAGCCGCGGGTGGCGGCGGCGGCGTCGACTGCGCAGGGGGAGGAGGCGGCGGCGACGGGTCCTCAGCTGCGGAGGAGGACGTCGTCGTCTGCTGCAGCGGCAGGGGTGACGGAGCTTCCGTTGGCGGGGACACGTTAGACACAGACCGAGGGACGACCACAGACGCGGCTGCACTGGCGCCAGTGCCGGCAGCTGAGCCGAATGTGGTCAGACACGGGACTGGAGTGTCCGTGTCGCCCCGCGGTGGGGGAGGTGGGGTGGTCGCGTTTGTCCGCGGGACCGGAGTGCCACCGCCTGAAGATGACCCCGTTCGAGGCTTCTTCGATGACATTTGCGGCGTGGGCACCCCCGCGCGGTTCAGCTGCCGCTCGACCTCCTCCGTGATGGAAGACTCCTGGAACATGTTCTCCATGGCGTAGTGGATGTCGAGGAAGCTCGGGCGCAGGGTGGCGTCCCAGTTCCAGCACTGCTGCATGAGTTCATAGACTCGCGATGGGCAGCCTGGAGGGCACTCCATGCGGTAGCCGGACTCCAGGAGCTGGAACACGTCTGTGAGCTCAACCCCTGGGTAGGGGGACATGCCATAGGTGGCAATCTCCCAGAGTAGGATTCCGAATGCCCATACATCTGACTTTGTGGTAAACTTGTTGTATGCCAGGCCCTCTGGTGCTGTCCATTTGATGGGGAATTTGGCTCCAGGGTGGGCCGTGTAAGTGTCATCACGGATCAACCTGGCAAGACCAAAATCGGCAACCTTGACCACGTGGTTCTCGCCCACAAGGCAATTTCTTGCGGCCAAGTCCCTGAAAATAATAGAAAAATTTAGATGAAGCATGAAACATTGAATTTAACATACTTGGTCTTAAGAAGAAAAAATACTTACAGTTGATATAATATTTTATTACCTGTGAATAAAGTTTCTTGACTCCAGGTGATTCATTGCTGCCGCCACCTGCGTGGCCATGTACATCAACACGACTTCGGTGACCTCCAATCTGCTTGCATTGCGAAGGTAGTCGAGGAGATTTCCATGGGACATGAACTCAGTGATGATGTAGAACGGCGGCTCCCTGGTGCACACGCCCAGCAACTGAACCAGGTTTGGGTGCTTCATCTCCTTCATTATTGCAGCCTCTTCCAGAAAATCTGACAGTTTCATCGTGTCCTCCTGGAAATGGAATGGCTTTTGTATATTCTGTTATAAAATGTATAGTTCAAAACTTACCCTTAAGGTTTTGACGGCGATCGTGACGTTGTACCTCTTCCAGACAGCCTCGTACACATCCCCGTACTGGCCGCCACCCAGCTTGTGCTTCATCACAATGTCCGTGCGGTCCATTTCCCACTCATCCGTCTCCGGACTAAATGCAAACAAGGCCGGCTTGTCTCTCTTTGGTGCAGGGTACAGCAGCTGGGTGATGAGGCCATCTGCATGCATGGAATGGTGGTGGACAAGCTCAGCAAGGGTGCGGAATCTGGACTCAGCCGTGACATAATAGGAGGAGTCCTCTCCTTGTTGAATGCGGTAGTGGTAGACCCGGCCCTCATATCGGAGGGATATGGACCTCTGCCCTGGAGAGGACTCACTTTCTCTGACTAGGAAGGACCCATTGATGCCACTGGAAAGGAGGTACTCAGCAGCATTTCTGGAGATGGGGCCATGGTACCATGAGTGCTTCTCCAGGGAGTTGACTGGGGTCACATAGTTGGAGGGCACCCATCCGACAGTGCCCATAGCTGAGTGAGCTTCACACCATTCTCCAGACTTGTTATAGCTGAGTATCCGGATCTGTTCACCCTTCTTGAGCGAGAGCTGGTTCTCGCCGCCGGCCTGGAAGTCGTACAGCGCCACGTACAGCTGTGGGTCCTCCTCATTGGCCGCGGTGAGTAGGTTCTCCCTGGACGACCAGCGCATGCTGTTATCAAGGCTGAAGGATGAACGCGGCTCCAGCAGGCCAGCCATGGGCATCTCATCGGTGGGAATGTCGGGCAGAGGTCGGTGCTTCAATACCGGCTCTGAAAATTGAATATTATGTTAAGAACAATTTCGTACAAAGGAGGTTGATGCACAATGATGACAGGGTAGTTTACGCGTTTCTCTTCTTCACCCTGTGTAATTTGAAATGAAAGAGGACAGCAGCGGCTAATAAAGGGCGTTTTTACTTGCAGAAAGAAAAGCGAGGGAGTAAGAGAAGCAATAATAATAATGCGAAGTGAGAGAGGAACACCGCGGGAAATAAATGCAATGCACTTAATTCTTCTTTCCAGAGTGGGATTTGGAAGCATAGGTGAAGACAACGGCTTGGCAACGAGGGCTATTATTTGTAAAGGGGAGAAGAAGGCAAAAAGGGTTGGAAGAAGAAGTCTCCTCGGAAGACGGGGGCGGGAATACGTTTTTGTTTCCGCTGGTGTCGTGGGCGAGCTCGTTTTCACAGCCAAGTAGAATACGTCTTTGGACGGCAAACTTGATTAAAAGCAAATGTGTAAACAGCGGTTGAGACGGATTAAAGCAGGAAATTAGCTGTCTGAATGCATTGTTTAATGACACGGTGGAGGGAGATGCATATTTAGCGTACTTTTAAAAGCCTCTAAACAATGACAGGAGAGAAAATTTGGCTCATTATGAGCGAAAGGGACTTTATCGTGCTTGGAATGTCCTTAATGGAGGTAGGAAATTATTGTCATTTTCAGACAGGGGATAGGAGAGTACAAAGGCACAAAGGAATTTCGCCCATATTTTAACCTTTCTTATGATGGGGGAAATTCAATATTGGAGACATAAAAATGCACATTTTTAGGCCGGTAAAAGATGAGAAGCAATATCACATATTCCTCGCATATTTCCAAGCTTTCCAGAGACCCCGATTTTGATCGAAACTTTTGAAGCAACATGAACAGCAATTTGCACTTCCATCAATGAAGCCACAAAACGGCATCCCTTTGGCTAACCTAGAAACCCTCCGTGATCACTATCATCATCCACAAGCAAGCCGCCCTCCGCACGGAACTCAAAATCAGAATCGACCTCCGAATCGTCGTTATCGTCAATGAACTTGATGCTGGCTTCCTCGTCGGGAGTGAGGAACTCCCCGGTCCGGGAGCGCCGCCGGGTGCTCACAAAGACCTGGGAGAGACGGCGGGAGCCGCGACGGGCCAGGGCAGATGCCTGGTGCAGGAAGCCCGAGAGTGGGCTCGGCGCTCGTTCGAGACGCTCGCGTTCACGGTCGCGGCGGTCGCGCTCCAGATCGCGGAAGGAGCGTCTACGAGCGAGACTTGTTCCTAGAGAAATAGAGGGCGGTGTTCGTGTCTTATGAGTTCTTACTCCATTGGAGGGCCTGCACAAAACTCATCTCCTCATGACATGAAAGGACTTACTGAGCCTCTAATACAACAGTGTTAAATGTGCCGATAATGTAATTCTAATCCTGGTGGAGTATTCCTTGTCAGGCTTCCTTGTTGACATGCAAACGAGTTCTATTTCTTCTTTGTTTCTCAAGGAAGTGAAGACAAGGAATAAAGAACAGCGAGGACAGTTGACCACAGCGATCAAGGACGGAAAATTTCTCGCACGTACCAACAGAGGGATACATTCGGAATATAGAATGATTGTTTCGTCGTGCAATGTATCCCTATTTGTTGCAAATATATTGCTTCTAAAGGCAATTTGATTTAACTTCATGTCGTGTCCGGGCAATAACCTTATTTACTGCAATGTATACATGAAACTTTTCCCATTTGTAAGAAAATTGGATTTAAAAAGTTTTACAGCTAGCCCTTCTTGCAAATGTGACTAACGTCATTGCAAAGATAAAATAACGTTTTTCGCTGTCTGCAACATTAGTAGTTTGAAATGTCTCTGTGCAAGTGAACTTTACATTCGTTTCTAGACTTTCATTGTCTACCAATGGAAATGAACATAACAATAATATTTAAAAAGCGTATGCGAGTAATTGGCAGCAAGTGGAGGAAACTGGGCGCACAGTCATCTGGTCCTTCTTGAAAGCGCCTTTAATCATGGCTTGTTTTAATATATAAAAGGGGGAACGAGTATAATGACATCCCAAAGCTCACCTGACATCAAAAAAGAGAAAAGGATGATGAGCTGACGATTTCAAAACTTCCTCCAAAGACAGGAAGTATTTTTCTCATATAAACGATAATCTGACAATGTTAATCTTGGTTTATAGCTTCCTTACAGAGTAAGTGAATGTTTACTGCTTACAACTCTCAGTCTTGTTATAAATACATAATATTCTGTGAACAAGTCCATTGTTTGACTCTGTCGTCGTCGTTTACAAAAGCAAAAATGTGAGCTATAAAAAGCAATTTTCTCTTTTCGCCCCCTGCAGAGATGAAATAAAGTGCAGTTCAGGGAAACTGTCTTCTTTTTAGGCGATAGGGAATGTAAAACATGCCTAGATCCATGATATATTTAACAAGCCTATCATTGATTGTTAAATTTATAGACTGCAGAACCCTTAACTTTGTCTATTAACAATGGCAGTCAAAGCTTAAACTTTCCGACCAAAACTTTTCAAAGCCCCTTTGTGTGTGATCTACTTGATACAGAAACAAATTATGCACGTCTTTCAAACACTACAAGAAAAAAGGGCAATTTTCATCAAATATTGAAGAGGGGAAAAGTCAACACAAACTTTAGAAATTGATATTAGCCAGACACATTCCTGACAGTAAAAGGGGGTTGAATGACACGGTCATAGACCTCGATTAACACATTGTACGATATCAATGGTCAACCCCCCGTCTGTAGTGTAAAGAGAGGGTTCGAATATTGCTGATCGGATTTCAATACAATCGCATTTTACCGCTTTTTACTCGATCTCGTTTGTTGGCTTCCAGATGTGGAGAAGGAGAAGGGGGTGGATGGAATGAAGCTGGCACAGTGGGTTCATTTGAAACGCACAGTAGGTTAATTGAAATATATGTAGAAATGATTATCTCAACAACTACCATTTATATGGAAAAAGTCAATTTTTTCCAACATGACCCCACTGTGACTGTTCTGTAGAACAAATGAAGGAATTCGTAATGTTACTTCCGTTGTTATTGTGTGCTTTGCAGAAAACAACTTTGTCGTGTGTATAACAACTACTTTGTCTCGGGGGAAATGAAGGCGACAATTATCCATTTGGCGCCACCCTTTCAATACGGGCATGTTATGCATTCCGAAGAAGAATATTATTATTATTATTCCACCTTGAAGCAGTCATAAAACATATTTTGCACACAGACCGAATCCCATCAGATGTTATGACACCGTGAGAGAAGAAGAAGAAGTCGAAATGTAAATCAAGTGTGCAAAGAATTATTTCGACTGGACAGTGTTATTTCGGGGGAAGGTCTGGGAAACATTTTCTCCCAGATGATTCAGAAAAAAAACTGGCCTTCAAATGGGAAACTGCATTTTTGAACGATTTCAGACGGCAGTAGATTCATTTTTGCAATGTGTTTTCAAGATAAGACAAGCCTGTATATGGAAGAATAGTAAGATGTTGTAACAAATCTGTGTTTTTGGACAATCTACACAGATCATGCGAGGAAAAAAAATTAACAATTCACACAAGAGTAATAATCAATTCCTTACTTAAAGACAAAGAGATGAAGAAACACATATGAATAAATATATATCATGCAAGGTGGTGCTTGGTGGCTGTACCTGTTCCTAGCGTATGCTCCCCGTTGCCCGCAAACAGCCCCAGATGTCCAGGAGACGCCCCAGGAGGGGTCACCCCGCCCATGGTTGGCCTTGGCTGCTGTCCAGCTTGCCTTGGCTTCAGCCCCTTGATCCTGGACTGCGCCTTGGGCGGGTGCGTGTCGCCACCCAGTTGCAGGTGCGGCGTGCCAGGGGCGCTTGAGATGGGCGGGTGCGCCACGCCGCGCGGCAGCGATGCCGATGCGTGCAGCAGCTGGTGGTGGTGCGACGGCTGCGGCGGGCCGGCTGCAGATGCTGCGGCCGCCGCCGCCGCGGCTTCCTTTCCCTGTTGTGCGCCCATCTAGAGGTCCATGCTGCCGGCTCTGGTTCCACAAGACTCTCTCTTGGCTCTCAACACTTGAAACTCACTTCTCACTTTGGCCTGGTTTTCTTTGTGACTGGGGTGGGTTTGGTCTTCTTCTCCCTTCTTCTTTCTCTTTTGTCCTTTCTTTCTTGTCCCCCTTTCCTCTTCTTCTTCTTCCTCTTGTTCCTCCCCTACCGACGACCGAGCGAGTGAGTGTTCAGTGTTGGGGATCCACT
>LR139447.1:18475-43789 GCA_900659605.1 Tisbe holothuriae | reverse complement strand
ATGGAGAGACGGAAACAGTCTGATGATGTCCCCAAACAGCTCAATGAATAAAAACACTCGTGCGGATCAATTTGTCATCAGACAAGGATTTATTGATGCATATAGACTTTTCTGAGAGGGGAGAAAAACATGTATTTATCCCAATATGCGTCTTACAAATATCCCTACGAGAACAATCCCCAGGCAGGGATCTATATTCAGAATACCAAATCAAACGTAGTATTGTAATAAAGAACGCTCGCCGCCTCTCCTATTATTGATGCACTTTGTGATATTCCCTCCCCGACTTTTAAACACAAAGCATATCCTGGAGATAAGTTATTCCTGACAACTTTTGAATGGTAAATATTTATCATGCAATAACTTTGGCCCGGGGCCAGAGTATAACTTTATTTATATTTAAGGCAGTAGCAGCATCCTGAGAAGTAGAAGAGCAGCAACTTTGTTTGATTCGTCCAAAAATAGACGTGGCTTCTATTCCTGGCCCAGCACTACTACTCATAATATAATGCGTCTACATTGCTCAGTTCTACGAAGTAAGCCAATTCCTCGGAGTTGAATCACCGGTCAGTACTGGTGCTGAAGCTGGCCCTTTTCATACCCCTGGGAAAGTCTTTTTTGTAGTACAAGTCTTGTTTGAATTACATGGTAAGGTAAATTTTCAAATTAATTATCAGTGGTATAATAGTTTAAAAGTAATGTGTAACTACAGAATGTAATATTAACAGCTCGTGCATACATTATATAGTATTAGCCCTTCCTAGAAAATTGTAGTAAAAGGGATCCATAAGAGCCAAATGTGCCAGGGGAAAAAGTTTGTGGTGTGGAGCATTATTTTGTTCAAAGTATGGCATGACGTTAAAAGAAAAAAAGTTTCCTCGTCTACAGTGGAACTTCTGGGAATATAATTAATCCGAATTAACGCTCTCCTCGATCCCGATCTACCTTTGCCAATTATAAAAGGACGTCAGAATTTGGAATCAACTGTTCAATAGAAATCTCTTTAAAACTCAAACACGTCATTCATTTTTAGATGCGGATAAATATCAGTCTGTTTACACGAAATCTTTACTCTATCAATGTCGAGTATCTAATTACTCAGAATGTGGTTGCTTCAAAGAGAATCTATCAGAGAGAAAACATCTTTAATATATTCCGGAAGGAAGTGAGTAATGTATCCATCCCCGGAGGAGGATCCTCCAATATGATTTTTAACCGTTCAAATAAGGTTTATAGCCGATATCATCGTCGTCGTCTTTCAAGGCTAAGCATGTCCCATAAAAGCGAACCAGTTTTGATGTCTAGTAAATCTGCTTACTTTGCATATTCCTCGTAGGTTAATACAGGGAAAAGTAGACGGTATTTTATCAAAATCTTTAAAGCACTCACATGGAAATAGTGAGGGCTTCTTCACATTACGCTCAAAAAAACCCTTAATTCTATTAAATATAAGTGCAGTTTGTACATATTTGCTTTTGCAAGACTGTATTCCTCATCATCCAAGAATCCGTAGAAGGAAGAAAAACAGTCGGTCCCTAATACGCCTTGGAATAAATAAGCTTGCTTCGATGAGACCCCGAATATATATACACAGTTTTTATGCAGAATGAGAGTTGCTTTCTTTGGCTGTCTCTCGTCTTATTTCCTTATCAGGCTTCAGCTGTTGCTTCTTCGTCTTTCTACTTCCGAATGGAGAAGGAAGACCTTTTTTCGGATTCAGGCCCAATGCTAGATTGAGAACCCGCCGCCAAGGCCGAGGGTTTTATGGCAAACGCCAAGTTTTCTTCCAACATTCCAGCTGCCTGCAAAGGGTTAGATAGACGCCTCCTTTTTACCTTGGCTTAAAAACCAACTCGCACCTCCTTTAAGGCTATTATTATATTGCTTTCTCTCTCTCTAGATGTGTAAATTCCGAGAGCTCAAGAATGAAGAAACTTTTCCCCTTCCATTTCCTTTGTTGAAACTTGTTGAACATGATTCTCAACTTCCTCTGTTTGCTCATTTTCTTGATATTAAAACACATGTGGACCACGAATCCCTCCAATTCCCTCCCGAAAATAGCCTTAATTGATCATGTGAACCGTTCATATGCGTGCATGCATTAATAGGACGTTTATACGGACGTCAGCCAAGCGAAAGAACCACCTTGGTCGATAGGACAAGATATCATATTTACCTACTCGATCGCGGCCTTGAATTTGAAACGAAGAATAGTCTAGAGACGCCTTTCTTATCTATAACGCACAATGCACTTATAGTACAATTTTTGTCATTAGCTTAAAACAGGTATAATCGTAAATCTATGCCTTTCTTATGCCCTATAATAGTCTGCACATTGTGTGTCCGGACTCTTGTTTTTACCAGAACAGTCTTGTACTTTCCTCAGACAAACCGTCGCCTACCTTGCACGCAAGCTGAAATTACTCCGCTTCTTCTACTGCGTGTTAAAAGCGACTCCCTGTAGTACCATTTACACGTTAAGTTGCAAGATGTGACCCCCGAATTAGACCATTAATTGCGCTAATGACCTTGTCCTCATCTGTTGCAACCCTAGTGATAACTTAATTACCTCTAATGACTCCTAACGGAAGGATTCTTCTCCTAAGAGATGGACAGCGGATGACGACTATTCTTGGTAATGCTTCATTTGCAAGAGTGGTCCACCACGAAAATCGTTAATCTGTGGTAAGTGGGGTCCAGCAGCACACACAGATTATCTTTCCTCTCCTCCTCCTTTTAAGAGGGGATCATTTCCATGAATAGAGATAAGGAAATCCCCAATCTACAGACAATAGGCTCAACCAGCCAGAGGAGTATAAATAAACATGTTTATTTTCTGCGTGTCACTGAAAACATTGATTTGATTGCACTTCAGGGTTGCCAGTTCATTATAATTATATAAATCCATGGCAACCCTGTCCATATTCAATGTCTAAGAAGGATCATGTTTCTCTTCTTCTCCTTCTCCCTTCTCTCTCTTCACATTTTCCTTCTGCTCCTTTAAAGCTGAAGAACGGCTCAGTCGCTTTGCAGAGGCCTTGAGAGCAGGAGGGTCCGTACGTAGCGAAGAAGGTGTTGCGCGCCCTTTTGACATAACTGCCAAAAAGGAAGTTGGATATCGAGTCAATTGGTTGAAGCTGCA
The DNA here is from genome assembly GCA_900659605.1 of Tisbe holothuriae. NCBI lineage: Eukaryota > Metazoa > Arthropoda > Copepoda > Harpacticoida > Tisbidae > Tisbe > Tisbe holothuriae. Next base: position 40,647 of record LR139447.1, on the reverse strand, counting down.
ACAGGAAGAAGAAGAAGAAGATGATGCTATCACCAAATCCTTTTCATCATCTCAGCTCTGCTCTGTAATCCACTTTTCAAAAGGAAAAAGCGAGGAAAACCTGGCTGATAGATTGATCTCGTGGACACAGATTCGTTTCTCGAGGTCACACAAAACCTAATCCTGTTAAAAGGTTAAATACACGGCGTATTCCCGTAAGATATACTCAAGACAGAGAAAGCTCTTGGAAGAAAAGTTTACTTCATTATTATTAAGGCACATCCGTCTGGGGGGATTGAGATGAATTGTCATAGAAGAGGGAAAGGCTGCATTAGGAGGAAGACATTGGAGGAGGAGAAATCAGTGACTTGAAGATTCGGCAATAAGATGGGAATCCGAGTGTAAGAGCGTAAGCCGCTTACAACAAAACTACATTTGCGCTGTGTTTTCCAGATAAGCCGATTTTACAGGGGAGAAAAACAATTCAGTGCCCATTTGACCTGCAGGCTACATTATTATCCCACTTTGTGATTGTTCATCGTGAAAGCTTCACTGGTTTAATAAGCCAAAAAAGCCCTTTTAAAGACCTGAGTGGCGTATATGTTGCATTATTAAACAGAAGGACGGCCGAAAAAGGAGATTGTTCATTCTTTTGGAGACAAAAACAGCAGCAGTCTGAATGGAGCCTATAGATCTCTCTTTCAATCTCTAACTGGCTGAAACAACACTTCTATATAGGCCACGACTACAGCAGCTACTCTTTCGATCAGCAGGCATCCAAATCTTGCTTCGTATTTGCTCGATCTCTGCCACTGCGGTTTTGGATTCTAAGGACGAGGAAGAGGAAGAAGAAGTTTTATTTATTTCTTGAACTCAGCTCGAGGCATTTTTCCTGTCAACGATTTTCCATCTGACGAGACAAGCGAAGAAGCAGAAGAAGTCACAATAGGCTGTCAACACAGATTGGACTCCTAAACGAGCATTCACATCACAAGAAGGTAATAAATGTCTACTGTCTATGGTGGAATTAAGCCAACCGGATTTTGCACCCAAGAGAAAGCAGCTCTTGAATTATAGATGCGTAGAATATAAGGATTATTCTGTGACAACAAACAAGCAAGGCCTGCTGCTGTGTGCGCTGTTGAAAGAGTGCACAAGAAGCAAAGAGTGCTGACGTTGAAAAGTTAGCTTGCGAGTACGAATAATACAACAAGAAAGTCCTCCTCCAAAGTCGGATTTTATGATAGGACAAATTGCTGATCAAAAACGAATTGGTGCTCTTCAGTGTCTGCAGTGTGACCTCTATAAACGCCCCCCAAACATTCTTTAATATATCGACCCAAGGAAGAAAAATACTTCCACTAAATCGAAAGCAAAACTCCTTCTGAATCCACGGCCACTTTTTGTTCCCCTCTGCGCACTAATTCAGGCATAATTCTGCTGCAGGCAGTCGTCGTCGGCCTTCGGCACAAAAAGAAAGGCTAAAAGGCCTTCTTCTTTCTTGCTCACCAGATCCCAGAGAATAAAGGAATTTCCTCCCCCCAGAAAAATTGTATAGACTCAGATCATCATTCTGTTTCATCTGCCTACAACCACATCGTTAAAAACAGAAGCTAAGCCGCCTAAAGGCCTTCTTTCAACCAGCTGCAGTCAGTGCCAGAGCCAGCCTTTCAAAAATTGATAAAGAAGAAATCTTACTAAAGGCATGATCGACGGCTGAGTCAAATCCCCCCTTTGAATGAAGCCAGCGGTGACAGCATCAGCAGCGACCACCTCCAAGAGCAGATTCCCGTTCCTCTTCTCCCTCAGCTCGCTAAGACGTCCTCGTAGCAGTTGGCGGCAGCGCAGACGTCGACGTTCCGCCTCTTCCTCGTCTCACACGATCGCGGTGCAGCCAATCTTCTTCGAGCTGTTCCTCCTCGGCGCCGCGGCCATCATGGCGTCTCCGCCTCAGCATCATACAAACAATGGCTCAGGCAACGGCCAGCCGATTATCACGGTCGAGCACTTTGTCTCGTCAGAGAGCTCAGCCTCGACCAACAGTCAGGACACGACAAAGGCGGCAAATGCGGATGGGAGCTCGCCGGGAAAGTCGCAGAGGTCGCGCGGCGGTGGCAGTAGCAGGAAAAACTCTCCGTCCCGGTCGCCCCCGCGGCGTAAGGATAAGGAAAAGTCGGGTGCCACGCTCGGGGAGTCCTCCCTGGGCTCCAAACTCAGCATGAACCTCCACGTCCGTCGCAAGTCGTCCCCCGCGATCGGCGGGCTCCCGTCCTTCCAGTCGGCCAAATCGGCCAACTGCTCCCCGTCGAAGCACAAGATCCGACACCACTCCCGGTCCAAGAACAAGGTCGGCATCGAGCTCGTGTCGCCGTCCATGGAGAACGGCAAGCACAACCCGCACCGCCGCCTGTCCTCGCCGCCGTCGTTCGACGCCACGTTCCGGTGCGACTGCGGCCGGCCGGACTGCGCGAGCGGCGCCAACAGCAGCGGCAGCAACCACTCGTCCGGCCCCGGGTCCATGCACCAGCTGGCCATCGGCGGGCTGAACGCGTCTTCCACCGACATTCGCGAGCACACGGTCCGCTCCGGGCACCAGGCCATCCAGACGCTGTACGCGCCCAACAACGTCACGTACCCCGAGAACATCTCCATCAACATGGTGAACGCGCCCGACAACTCGACGGTCCAGTGCGACTGCGGGCACATCAACTGCCCGCTGTGCAATCTCATGATGAACTTGGAGCTCACGGATCCGACATTGCTAACGTGAATAATCTTGACTAGACTCGATGCCTCTCACGTGTACAAAAGTAAAGTGTGACAAATCGACTTTGAACGCAAACACCTGGCATTGTGTGTTTTTGCTGCTCTCTTGAGACGACGACTCTCGACAGAAAAAAAGCTCGAGTGGGAATCCCTTTTTGCCAAAAATGTATCCAGGAAAGGGTGCAAGAAATGCCAAATACTGCGACTGTTTAGTAAGGGGTTATGTGAAGAACGAAAGGCCAAAAAAGCGGTTGTCATGTGCTATTAGACTTAAATTGTCTCTTTTTGGGTTACATTGTATACAGTGACAAATAGCCTTAAATACAAAATATGTGTGGGCAAATATTGCATAATATCTCATATAAAAGACCATTCGATACAAAGTGTCCAATATTTTTAACACAAAGTATTTCTCTATATTTTTGTCCAACTGCTTAAATTATCATTATAATCGATTGACTACAATAAAAGTGTTTTGTGTAATCGTTACAAGAAGAGAAATGCTGGTAGGGACATAAATAACCCTGTAGAGAAAAAGCATAAACCGGAAATAAAATGACTTAAATCCCTTTTTCCACCAGCTACCCTTGGTTTTCATTTTCATACACATGCAAGCTTAGATATATGTCGGTTTTATGTCTTTATTACCATATGACCGTCCTGATTAGATTTCAACGTATTGTGGTGTAATATAATGTTGTTATTTATAACTCCAGAGGACAGAAAATATACAAACAAAAAGTGGCCTCCTGCAGTAGCAACAGCGGCGTAATATTATTATTTTATTTGCACGCCTCTGCTTTTATTGCTGCTTTCATATTTCGACGTGCAAAAATAAATAAAGTGCGCATATACAGTACATGGCCAAAAGAAGACATTACTTAGCTTTGGCCAAGTTCAAGTTAGAAATGACTTTCGACTGGAAATGTACTCTATATCTAATTAGGCGACGTCTAAATATGGTTTAGAAATATCATTTTAGAAACCCGATCGTGGTTTCACCCAATCTGTGATAATCAACCGAGACTTTTTGGTTCCAATAATGTCAAAAAAGTTGTTTGCCTCCATACTTGTGTCAGCAACAGGCAAAACCAAAGTAAGCCGCTACAAGGTGGTGGAGGACTGGTGCATTTTTACCAATCACTGACCGCAACGTTAGACGTTAACGTTAGAGCCGGGCACTGGTTTCTAAAATATTATTGCATGTTCTAACTCGTAGCTCTAATCATAAATGTTACTAAACCCGTCCCAGTAACACAAGATGGAACAAAATACACTGCGTTAATCCACTTTTCAATACTAGCCCGGAAAGAAAGTTTTCCTCTCTGTGGCGCTAAAGAGTCCCTTTTTCCCGGGCCTAGCTCTCCTGGGCGGATGGGTGCCTTGGGCGCCTTTCGGACGCGGCGAGAGGTGGAAAAAAAGTTTTAGGCGGCGCCACTTTTTTCAACTTGTCGAGTTGTGGTGGTGCGTTTTTCCTCCTTGTACTGATGATATTGGACTGACTTTTAAATTTCTAACCCCAATAGTATCACTGTTGTCGACTATTATGCACACATTCCATGGGAGTGTAACGTTTTCGAGCTGAAAAATAATTGCTATGCTGTTTTCCCAAGCTTCTGCTGCTATGCGTATATGGTAATTCACATTGCATACGAAGTAGCTGCTAGGTGTATTTAAAGTAAGTTGCTTATGCGTTAGAAAGCTAAGAGTGACAGCTCTAACAGCGCAGTTATTAATTGCTGCGGCGAAGGAAAGTGCCTAGGAATATTATAGGACTGCAATTCATTTGGAGACCTGCACTTAGAGTTTAGGCATTTTTAAAAGTTCGCTATGAAATGCTTCATTTACTTTGAACCTGCTATGAAATGCATGTGCAAAGATAAAATCCTTATGTTCGCTATTGTGTGATGTTTTTGTACATGTACATTAGAGAAATGTAGGCCTCAGCTTAGCAACAACTTTGACAGTCAGCAAAACTAGTGTTTGTTAATATCTCCCCAAGGGAACATTATTCTCAAAACAGAAGTTTCCTTGATTACCGTATTTTATCGAAGGTGGCAGTTAAATTTTCGCAAATGAGAAATAGGATCGTGAAAAAACTTTTCTTCATGAATATTAGTCTGAAAATTTCCCTCCCGTCCTATTAAGACCGACGACTTAATTAGAATGTGAGCTTCTGCTAATTTTTCGTCCCTTGAACACACATTCAGATATGAACTATATTTGAAACATGTCATCCACATAGCATGAAACTTTAAAAGAAATTGGGAAAACATCAGGCCTTGGAAAGAAGATACTTGAAAAGCAATGTTGCCCTGGTTCTCTCTTTTTATAACTTTTCAGTAGCTACAAAGTACTTCGGGAAGGAAAAACTAGGTTTTCTTCCCTGCTTGTGAAAAGAAGGCCCAGCCAAGAAAGTCGGTTGCAGTCTAATCAACGGCTATCGAAGAACCGATTTCCTCCACTTCTACTTCTTTTTCTATATTCTCCTTGAAGAGAAGATATTCCGGGAATAATGGAAATGGAAACCAGCCCTGAAGTATAAAGACAAAATTCTTGGAATAGATTCAAGGCTTAAAAGCGCAACTTTTGCATGTTCGACCTTTTTAATCCGCCACCCCGTTTTAATGTTGCTCATGTGAAAGCCAAGGCCTTCATTGTTGATCTCAGGAGAACATGAAGGCCATGATGAAGGCCGCGCACAACATGCGTGAATGTGTCTAGCGAAAAAGTTTGTTGAAAGCTATTAATCTAAAGAGCATGACTATTTATCCGTGTTTTGACGCCCTCAGACACGCCCTCAAATGTTATTATGACCACAAAAACTCACAATGCGAGAACCGTCTAGAAATGAGAAATGGGAGGTTTTCTGCAAGCTGATATATGGAGTTAATCATGATTGTGCGGTTTTTGTCAACAAATATGCACAACGTATGACAACAATATGTACTATCATGTTGTAATATTATACAACAATGACTCGTTTCTTCAGTCCTGGCACTCAATTAAGAAACTTTTTCTTCTTCCCTTCATGCATAACTTCTTCTCCATTACGTCATGGCCGCGGTCTCATGGTCATTCTCAAATAAACCCTGCATGGTGTTGACATTAATTAACCCCTCTCATAAAAAGTTACGCTATACAGGCCTATTATTACTCGAACAATAGAATTGCGTGGCTGTTTGAAATTGCATATTGGACTTGGTGCTAACTGGACTCCCTTGGGACTGTAGATGCATATGTATGCTTTCCATGACGGCATTACGGACGTGTATTCTAACGAGGGCCGGAAACGATGACAACTAACGTTTGTTATTCTACATGTCAACACCAAGTGACGTTATGAGTATGATAATAAACGCCATCTGAAGATGTGTCTCGGACATGTTTCAAGATTAAGGGTTGCTCATTTGAATAATAAATCTCGTTAGATTTTGTACTTAAAATTTCGATGGACCGGTCGCCATTTTGACATATGCGCATATTTAACGACATTTATGTCTGAAAAGAGAGAGGGTTACCATTGCTCTTATTGCTAGAGTGGCATCCCTATTTATCGACATAAGACCTGTCACTTTTCCAGGCCATTGCACTTTTTCCCACCATATCATTCCCCGGCAGTCCTCTTGTGTACTCACAAACATAATAATATCCCTCTTAAAGCCACCTCGTAGTTGCTTTGAACACGAATAATAATGCTAATAAAACCGTTGGTACGTTGGACGCCCAAGGGAAATTCGACCTTATTCTGACGTGGCTTGAAAAAAATGGGAAAATATCCGGTTCGTAAGCAGAAAGTCAGGAATTCGCCGTATCACATTCCTAAGCCGCCTTCTGTCGTAAATCAGCCCATTGGGATCTATTTAAGCGCTCCAATATATGCTTATGGCCTTATTAAAACGTGTTTCAAATGCCTTTATTAGAACAGTATGATTATTAACTGTATTTTTCTCTCTTCTTTCAGGCCGTAACCGCTGGGTGATCTACAACGAGAAGATGCATCTGGACTATGATGGATCCCAGATCCCGGCTGAGTGGTTCGGATGGATGCACTACAAGACAGACTCGCCGCCGACTGAGGTGAGTGCGAACAGACACATTAAGCTGTCGGTGGTAATAAAAGCCAAATTAACCCACATTTACTATCAGATGTCTAAGGGTTATACGATTCGTTGGGTTTGTACCTTTGCAGTTTGCACTATTGAATGTTAATGGTGGAGCGACTCCTTTAAACTTATATATTAATTATTAAACGTACAAATAGGTCTCTTCTGTGAGCACTTTCTAGTATTGTACATACAAGGATACATTACTACCACATGTCATTACGCATAAATAATGGAAATTGTAATAGAGGGCATAACCACAGAATTGAGTTCATTTGTAATATGCTAATCGTGTCAGCTGTACACTCAAGAAACACTCTTTTTCCCCCTCTCCTAACGGTTCTGGTGCATGCAAACTAAAGTTGAAACAAGGCCCAGCTTGTTACTGCTTTGTAGGTACACGAAGGTTGGAGCAGCAGCAGGGTATTAAAGAGCTTGTCGTCACTGTTTTATGCTCCCGGTGGGGGTTAGCCAGTTTGTTCTACGGGCTAATTTCCCACGTTAATAAAAAGGTCCCTGAACATTGCATTTGCGTGTAGACCTTACTTTTGTCAGACATGCCTAACCGTCTATTTTCAGTTACTTGGATTGAATTTTTAAAGCCTTTTGCAAGCGACAGGAGAGAGCGAAAGAGAATAAAATTAGTTTAAATGGGAAAATTCCTTCTTTCATGACAGTATGTGAAATAAAATCCAAACTTCTCTTCCTTGAAGATGAGAAAATAAGGACATTTAAAGAGACAAAAACAACATTTTCTCCCTCATCGCTTCTCTTTCTCTTAAGCTTCAAGTTCTGTCTCTCCTTAATCCGCTCGAGTTGTGACGACGACTTTGACTGGCAGATCTTTGCAGCAGGGAAGAAACTCAAGAGAGAGGCGTGAGAAACTACAAGATGAAATATTACAGCACTCTAGAGGTAGAAGATCCTCCGAATTTAATATATGGACTCGAATATTGTCTCGGAATGCCCATGAGAAAGGAAAGCATCTTCTAATGGAAATGGGGACGGGAGTTTCTCCTGACTTTTATCGCCAGTTTCTGTTTTAAAGAAGGAAAATAACCGCAGTGCTCTCGAAATACAAAACCCATTTTGCGGCATCTTGGACAATGGCATTGCACTGTGGTTTTGCTACACCCACTTAACGGCACGAGCAGTAGAGGCAAAAATCCATTCTGATTATTTAAGGTTCAAGACGCGATATCAGTAAAAGCCGTTGCTGACATCTTGACAAATACTAATAACACTGTGGTTTAAGCATCTCCAGGGCTACTTAAAGAATCCATTGTGATATATGAGTATTATAGTAAATTCTTTTAACCTTTCAGAAGCCCCCCGTGAAGTACGACTGGATGGCGGACCACACCGAAAACAAGTCCGCCACCAAGGACGCCTACGTGCCGTACAGCACCACCAAGCCCAAGATCGAGTCGTGGCAGCCAGGAAAGAAGTAGAGAGGAGGAGCAAGACATAGAAAATAACATTTGATGGAATAAAACACTACTGTTTATAGAGTACAATGTCTTCTTGATTCAATTAGTCGGTTAACGTTGGGTAATTGTGTAATGTCTGTGATTACTCAAGACTGGTTTAGAGTGAACCACCAAACAATAGACCGTCGTGTCCTATCTGCGTCTGAGTCAGATGTATTTGTTGTCACTTGCAATGCCCATCATTGGGGGGCTTCTCTGATAATGTCGTTTTGTCTTGAATGATAATGTCAACGGTTGTCATGTTGGGATGGATGCAAATGATTGAATTAGTCTCCCAAATGTGTGTCAAGGAAAGGGAGTCATTGTCACAAAAAAGTTTTTTATCATGTTATGTAAGTGTAAATGCTTTGTTGTAAAAACACCTCCTCTTAATACCTGTTGCACAATATGCTTGCTAAATGCTAACATATTGCTTTAACCAAGGGATTCTAGGCTTGCTTTAACCAATACGCTGACTACAGATTTGTACAGAAGAACTTTTGCATACAGGGTGTTTTTTTTTACTACTCCGGATTGCAAAATTAAATATCTCCCTTATATGAGCTCCAATCAAGTTAGCTATGAAGTCAAAAAATCTTTTTCAGATATGGAACTTTTATTTGGCTATATAGTTTTATCCCTTAGTGATAGTATACAGAATTCACTGTGCTTTTCTCTAAAGCACTGAATATTGACTTTTATAGCTGGAAAGGCCATCTTCTCATCCGATTAAACACCTTGTTAGTGCCCTTATATGTGAATCTAGACTAATATGTATGAAGTAAAATGTTGTTTATTAGACTTCAAAGTATAAGAAAAGTCATTCTAAGGTAAAAGTTTTTGCATTTTAGAGGGTATAACTACATTTTCTGTCAATGTTATGGAAAAAGATGCCCAAAAGGGCCAAATTTGGAATATGCTAAAACTCCATGTGTTCTGCCCAAACATGATCAAAAACCATTTGATATCCCTTAAAATAATATATTGTAAGCATAGGAAGCTATTCAAAAGGATTTTATGAATGGTTTTGGCAACCAGAATATTTTGTAATTTTTCCTCATTTTGGATTTCATTTTTCTGTGACCTGCAAGAAGCACAGTGGTATCTGGATGTTAAGACTAAAAAGTGCAAATACACAACCATATAAAATTTCCATGTCTGAAAAAGATTTTTTGACTTCATAGTCATGTGGATTGGACTTCATATAAGGGAGATATTGAAGTTTGTAATCCGGAGTAGTAAAAAAAACACCCTGTATGAAGTAGCATATTGTAATTTTGTGGCTATAAAATTGAATGCAAATTGTAGTTCCCAGATATATGCTCTCTAGGAATATTTGCTTCCAAATTGGCAGAATTAACCTAGTTACAACCTTCGCAGGCAACCAGTGAATTTGTAGGTTCGGAACAATACACGAACCAAGGATAAAATCAAATGGGTAATATACGTAATATATAATATAATCAAATACTTCCCATGTATGGGTCCTCCGAACATAGGCCTTGAATTGAAATTTACATTTCTCTGCCATTTCCCTTCTCCGTCCATGATTCAGATCATCATCTCCCCGTTTTTTGTAAATGCCAATTGAAGCGGAAAAGAGATTGGGACGGAGAAGAAGAAGAAAAAGAGACAATTTGAAAACTGCAGTTTCAGGAAGTGTGTGAACCGGAGAACGAGACAGTTGGAGAAATTGTGCATGTGCGACAGCTTCTTTGATAAATGGTCCATTTCACAGCTCCAGTTTTAAAAATGCTCAAAAATATGGAAGAAAGTTCAAAAAAGCTGTAACGTTTAGCACTTGCCTGAAATTCGTATGAATACACTACACGTACACACGAACGGTTTCTAACGTCAGGAAAAGTTGAAATATGCGTCATTGTAGCAATGTAGGCCTGTTAAATCCGGTTATGTTCCACCGGCAAAAGTAGGAAAAAATGTCGTTTAAAGCAATGCATGTTCTGTCTACATTACCGTCAAGGCTCCTATTATATTTTTGAAACTAAAATTATTAATCATGAGCACTAATGCCATATTTCTTATTATAACGCAAAAATAACTTATGAAGTAGAACTTTTTGGTCCCTTTATAAAAATTTGGAGCATCGTCTACATAATACGCTCAGGTCCAGGACTGATTGAAAGACCGGAGTCAACCTCTCGGACATTTCCCTTCATCTACCCAGTACTTTCAAATGAGAGCGAGCGAAACCGTCAACATTTACATTCAACTCACGTTTGGGCAATTTTTACGACTATTTTCTTCTTCTTGACCGCGAGCAGAAATTTCAAGTATAATTTTATTTGCTACTTGTTCCCGGGAAACCGCCTAATTTACCCTAATGCAGTAGTAATACGCTAGTAAGAATGGCTCTTTTTCATAGAAAAAGTTAATTATTATTAGGCATTGAGCGTAACACATATTAGCTCTGCAATCAATACATCATAACTTCATCATTACAATGTCATCATTTTTCTCAATGTGTCAAAACAGATTAGTTAGTTTTAAACCAAATAAAAACTGGAAGAATCTCATTGTTACGATGGCAACCTGATGTTCAGATTCTGCAAGTAGTTTGCCTTCTTTTTCACGAGCTGACGAAGCTGGTCGAATGACGATTTGTAGCTCTTTTCAAGAGACTTGGCGACCGTCTCTTCCAACTCGGAGGAGGCCGCTTCCGAGGAGGAGCCGACGGAGATGGACATCCGGCTCAGCTTGCTCTCGGCAGAAGCAGTCAACGCGGACAGAGTGGTCAGTTTAGTCAGAGACTCGGCGCCCTCACCGAGCGTCTTCAGATGCGTTTCCAAGGCCGATATCGCCGTGTTAAATGACTCGAGACATTTAATCTGAAACACGAATCGGCATTAGAAGAGATCTAAATGTTTGGAATAATCGATGCCTCACCTGTTCCGCTGAGATGACCTCGCCTTTCTTCTTCCCCTTCTTGCCTTTACCAGCGGGTCTGAGTAGCGAGTGGCAGGCGCCCAGTAGGATACACGCATGGGCAAACGACTGAAAAATGAAACCCACGTTAATGAGCTAAAAGCTTCGTTTAGACAAATCTTCATAATAATACCTCAACGGAGTTGAAAATGGCTTCAAAGAGCTCCTCCCTACGGAGGATGACTTGTCTCTCAGCCTGCTGTATCCTCTCCATCTGACTGGCGACGAGGGTTTCAAACGACTTGGAGACCTGTTCAAACAACCCCTGTCTCTTGGCCACGGCGGATTGCTCCTCTGGATGACACGCCAGCACAGCCTGAAGAAGCAGCAGTAGGATGTCGCTATGGCCGTCCCGGAGGTAGAGTTGCAAGCTGGGTCGACTTGGGCCCTGGACAGGAAGGAGGTGCTTGGTCGGGCTGTCGCTCTTGCTCTTGACGGTGTCCTCGGCGCAGGTCTTCTGCTGGGACTCGAGGCGTTGGACGAGGTCCCGGACGAGTGCCAGTGGGTGCACGGGGTGGTCATCCGTGCTGCTGCCGTTCTGCACTGGGGTTGAGTCGCTCTGTGGGAGGCTGGTTGCGGCTGCCAGGCATCGAGCGGTGAGCTCTCGGAACTGAAGGTGCTTCTGGTTGAGGATGAAGCTTTCAGAGATCATCTCGTCGCTCACAGCTCTGGAAATTAATCAAACACATATTTAAAATATATCTCAGAAACTGTTTTTTGGTACTTGTTGTAGAACAAAAGTGGTAGGCTGGTCGAATCTAAGTTTAATTTTACCTTTCCGTTGGGTCCCACGTGACCATTGCCTTGAAATCCCTGTTGTCCACGAGCTCCTCCCACTTTGTCTTATCCTCGGACGGCAGATCGAGGAACTCGACGATGCCGACGGTGTCAGCGTGAGTCTCGGTGTCGAGCAGCAGGTCGAGCAGCATCCGCTCCACGGTGAGCGCGTGGTAGTGCTGAGAGCTGGAGAGGCGGTCGCGCATCTGGATGAACTCGTGGATCTTGGTGAAGGTGCCGCAGCGGTAGGCCGAGATGATGTGTTCCACAGTCTACAATAACACAATAATTAAAAATATGCCTACATTTGCCTGATTAAAAGTGTGTACTTACATCCTTATAGTTGCCCGTGAAAAATCTGAGAGTATTCCTTAGGATGACACCGCCATCTTCAAAGTTCCAACAGCTTAGCACTGACGGGCACATCAGATGGCCAAGCGTGTCCAGCTGAATGTGCCTCAGCTCCAGCCCCTGGTACACTACGTTGGCCGCCTTGCTCGCGCCAGCCTGGTTGTAGAACTTGACGAGAAGGAAGCGCGCGTGGAAGTTGGACGGGCTCAGCTTCAGCGCGTACTCGAGCATGACAACAGCGCGCCAGAAGAAGGCGTCTTCTGCAGACTCAGCCCACAGCTCCCATAACAGGTGAGCGGCGAGGATGATGTACATGTCGGACGGCCGGAGCTCCGTATGGTGATACTCCTTGACCAGCGGCTGGCATTCTTCAAACAGTCGTTCGAGTTCAGCGACCGTTTCCAACATGGCGTCCCTGGTCAGGGTCGCGTGTCGACCTAGGCAGCGGCGGAGTTGGTGCAGGCACACGCCGCGGTGAATGTCGTCCACGGTGGTCGTGGACTCCGCCTTGGTGGCCTCAGCCTGCTTGAAGAAGGAGTCCTGCATGGCCACGGTGAGTGAGGGTAGGTAGAGCTTGATATCGGAAAAGCAGACGGATTTGTTGCCGAACTTTTCGAAATAGAAGACGAGTAGGGATAGCAATTTATCTGGAAAGAAATTTAAATATTGGAAAAGTATTGCCATCTAAAAAAAATGAGGCATACCATGGTCTGCTGAAGCGTCCTTTCGGGCAATCTTCCTCACTTCCAATTCCAACCTGGCCAGCGCCGGACCGCGACACTTTGGGTTCTTCTCCTGCTGACAGAGGAAGAACTTGTCCGCTTCCTCGGAGGTGGCATCGATATCCTCCGAGGCCTTGGCTCTCTCCTCCTCCGAATCCACGAGCGCAAACACCGAGTTAATGTAATCAATGTAGAGAGACCACTGATCGGGGTTCTCGAGCAGCATGTTCTTCGTCAGGACATTGACCTGCGCCCATCGGGAGAGCTTCTTCAGGTAGTCGAGCCGCTTGTTGGGCACCAAGTTGAGGAACGAGGTCATCTCAGCCAGCCTGGCTCCGATCGGCCCCTCCGCTACGTCCAGCGCCTCCGCGTACTTGTGCTGCAGCTCCATGACTAGCAGGTAGAGATGCATCTCCTGCTCCTGCTCGATGCGCTTGTCCTTGTCCATCTTGGTCACCATCCGCTCAGCAAACGTCAGCAGGATCTTCTTGGATCCGGGGTCTTCTCCAATAGCCGACGCCTGGAGCACAATCGACATGACCGCCCAGAAGTAGTACGGGTTCTTGGGCTTGGCTTTGAAGAGTGCCATGGCCGCGTCACGCTGCTTCTTGTAGTCGCTGACACGGACATAGGCCATGAAGAGGTGTGAGAGAAGCTCCTCATTGTTGGGCTCGGCCGTGGTGGCCGCCTCGTACATCTGACAGACTTTGTCCGCCTGCTGTAGTTCCCTGTATGCGATGCTCATTGCCTGCAGGACTGAGTCCTCCGTGGGCTTCTCCGTGAGCACAGCGTCCAGCCGCTCCTGCGCCTCGTCCTCCTTTCCCATTCGCAGCAGTGCGAGCGCGCTCAGCACCTTGGCGCACTGGAAGTCGGGCTGCTTCTTGAGGACCTTGGACGCCTCTTGGAACGCTTTCTTGTTGTTGCCGTGGTCGAGCCAGTCTGGAACAAGGGAACAGTCATTGATATTGCAATATACGGCTATAATAGCTTTTTCCTACCGTAGATCGGCCTGAGCCTCCGTTCCGCCACCGAGTTCTTAGCCGATTGCCTCGACGCCATGCTGCAGACGCTGATGGGATCTCTGGTTGAAACCGGGATCTGGAGGCTCTAGGAACTATTACCAACGGGCACTGCACGGTGACCTGCTAGATGATGTCACGCTTTTTGCCCTCTGAGACTCCGGTGCCGCTGCTGTTGAACTCGTCCGTGTTGTCGGCTCTTGTGGTTTTGGCCCCGTTCCGAGCTAGCTGCGATCGGTCTCCTTCGATCCTCCTTCTCTCTCGTCGGCGTGCTCGATCGACGGCTCGCTCAGGAGAATCTTTCCAACTTTCTTGTTGTGCAGCTGCTGAGCTGCTGGTTGAGCTGAGCCGATTGGGCCAAGCCGAAATTTGGCTGAGTGTTCTCGGCAGCCTCGTGCAATCGCTGAGCGAGAAAAGGAAAGAAAAGGAAAGGGTCATGGGGGACTCAGCAACATGGAAAAAATAGATCTTTTTTACACGATAGCGGGGCCGGGGAAATGGTCGAATCCAGCAAATTTTAGAAATACCTAGTGCAACTTTAATGTTTCATATTCTGTAAATGTCTCTATTTATACTCTATTATATATTCTTTACTTATAGTGTTTCTAGTATAGTGTATATGTAGTAAGTATTATACTTTATTTTTATTATTTTTATCCTAAGATTTTATCTAAATTTACGGCACAATGTACTTTTAAAACCGAGGAGAAGCTCATTTTAACATAAGTGTCTACATTTTATTCGTTAGAAAGCTCCTACAGGGACTTTTACGCAGGAAATGTTTCTGGAAATATTTCCTATTCAGCCAAGTAAGCTGCTCCGTTAGTGTGTGAAAAAATCCTCTCCCTCACATGCCCGTGTGGGAGCCTGTAAGATGTTGTTACTCAAGATTAATTAACTTATATTCAATGGTATGTTTAATTCATAATTCATTGCAAATCTTAATGAATCACCCAGCATATATCAGAATTAAACATGCATCAGACAGTAATTTCTCAATGAGAGATAAAAGTAAGGATCTGTCACAACCAAGGGGTGTTCAATCGATCTAAGGTTGAAAGTATCACTGCACCGAGATATATATATTTTCGGTGGCAACTGGCGACGTATTTCACTTCAGCCGAGGGAAGCAGCTCATAAAGAATGCACAATCATCCTTCCTCAAGAACGGTGAATCTCCAACCTTTCTTTTCTTGTTCATCTTGATTGC
Source organism: Tisbe holothuriae (assembly GCA_900659605.1). Classification (NCBI taxonomy): domain Eukaryota; kingdom Metazoa; phylum Arthropoda; class Copepoda; order Harpacticoida; family Tisbidae; genus Tisbe; species Tisbe holothuriae. The sequence continues at coordinate 25,305 of LR139447.1, read as the reverse complement.
GCATGCTCCTTGTTTACCGCAACACCAATATCATCGTTAATGTCAAACGTGAGGTTTTCTACCCTTGAAAACAGAACATAACAATGTGTGCAAAATGTGCATCGCATAATAATAAAATGAACGGGGCAGAGAAGCGTACACTTAAGGAGGTCTATAAATCAATGGAACAAGGAAGCTCAAGACAGAGACAACTTAGACAAGAACAACTTGGCAGCGTGTAAGAACCGGACTTGAGTTACGCACATTGACGTAATAGCGCATAGTACCGAAATATGACACCGTCAGTCGTAATATCGTAACAGTGAACGACGATCTAGGTCGGTTAGCAACACCTCAAACAAGATCAGACGTTTCGTAACATCAACATGTCCGAGCGGAGTTGGAACCTCTACCAGCTGTCGCTGTTGACCGCCTCGTATGTGTTTGGCGAGCTCAGCCACTTCCTCATCGGCGTGACGAGCAGGGACATTGCGAGGGAGATCCACTATGGGGACCAGGCTTGCTTTGTCAAGAACGGGACAGTGGCATCAGAATCATGCTCAACATTGAATGAAACAAGGTAGAATACGCATATCACCATTAGAAAGCAGTATATTCTTCCGCTCTCGCAACCTCTAATAACCCCCTTGCCGTAGTTGCGCTTCCCATGAGTCCTGCCGCTGGGATTACACCGGGCTCGGGCTTGACTACCAGCTCCTTGCCGGGCCCGCCTTTATAGCTGTGTTTACGGTGTCCGGGGTGGTGCTGGGCGTGGCAGCCGACCAGATGTCGAGGACGCGCCTTCTGGGCGGGGCTACCATTGTGTTTTCGTTTGCCACGATGGCGACAGGGTTGGCGACCGAGTACTGGCATCTGGTGGTTGCTAGGATGGCTTTAGCAGCGGGGTGAGTTCAAATAGAGAAAACAATTTAAATGCTAAAGCACTTGTCGAAATTGAATTCTTTCTCGTATTTAAAGAGGATGTTTAAAATCGGCTTATGTGTTTGAAATTCATATTTGGGTTAAGTGGCCAATTACATTACTAAATATGACCGGCTATTGAAGCATTTCTGAAAATCAATTTTACAGGAGCAAACAATCGTAATATAATTCATACGCAGTCCACACCTGCACTCAATTCCCTCTTTTAAATCGTCATTTCTGGCTTCCCGCAGTTAAATCTCGACGAAAGAAGACCCCTAAGTAACATTTAATAAGTCCATATGAGCACATATTGCTCAGCGGAGCGGATGTTTTAAATCCCTTCCAATGTCCAAGTGGGGAAAGCAATCAACCTGAAACGCCGGATTAAACATATTCTCCCCTTGTGTCATTATTGTTATGAACCATGATGATACTCCCGCATAATCACCCTGCCTTCAGGGGGTCGCCATTAATAATATTCCTTTGTCTTTACTCAGCGAAGCCGCGTGCAGCCCGATCGGAGTGAGCCTCATCTCAGACCTGTTCGCGCCGCACCACCGCGGCACCGCCACCGGAGTCTTCCACTGGGGCATCTACTTCGGGTACGGGCTCAGCTACGCCGTCGGGGTGTACGTGCCCAGTGCCCTGGGATGGCGGTGGTGCTTCTTCATGGCAGGGATGCCAGGGGCTCTGATCGGAATGTTGCTTCTGTTTTCAACTGATGCCAGCAGACAGCGGGATGAGCCGGCTTTGCCAATCAAAAACAACAATGACGTTAAGATTGTTGCAAGTTGTAATGAATTGGAACCCTTAAAAAGTGACACCAGCGAGTTGACGACGGCTAAATCATCGCGGTTTGCAAACACACTCAAGTCGTTTCTACAACCAGTCTTGCTAATCCTCTTTCTCGCGGCGAGCTTCAGACACGCAGGTGAGTTTCCTTTTTTGACAATGCGACTATAATCATGCTAAGAATGTGACAAAGTGATGCCGGAATGCCCTTAATTCTCTTACTGACAAAAAGTGTCCTTCTTTTTAGCCGGCTTTTCTTTCGCGTATAACGCGCGCCTCTACTTCCTCTCCTACTTTCCCGCCTTCGATGTGGGCGCGTGGCTCTCTTGGGTCTCAATTCTCGGAGGAAGCGTGGGAGTCGTGCTCGGAGGATATGTCTCCGATAAGATCGTTCGGAGGATGGGGCTGGCAGCGAGGCTATGGGTGCTGGGAGCATCAATGGTAGGAGAAGATATCAGGGTTGCCAGATGAACTTTGTAATATACTGAAACCTCAAAGCACAAGCTAAGAGGTTAAAAATTATGGATTCAGACTCACTTGGCAACCCTGATATCTACAAAAACTGTCCTCGCATTCTCGAGGCAATTTTACTGATTACTTTGCTTTTACTTTCAGCTTTTTGCTTGCCCTTTTGCCTTTGGCGTTTTGTATCTCTCTCCGCCGTGTGCTTTCGCTGCTCTCATCGGGTATTACGTATTTGGTAAGAGAGAAGAAATGGTTATTGTTGAGATCCTAATCGAAGTGAATATTAAGCTCTACAGCAAACATTCAACAGCTGGACTGATTGAGGATATCAATATCACATAAGGCTACAATTACATCTTTTGTAGCCACATTGCTTTTTTCCTTCATCAATTATATCATAGAGCGCGGAATACCACTATAAATATTCTTTTCAGCTGAGACTTGGTTCGGCATCCTGTTCGTGGTCCTCGTGGAGCTCGTTCCCTCCTCCGTGAAGACGTCCATCCTCGGCATCTTCCTCTTCCTCATGAACAACACGGGCGGCAACGTCCCCGTCCTCGTCGACCCCATCTCCAAGCTCATCGGCTACAGGGAGGCGCTCTACATATTCTTTCCAGGATTCATCGCCATAAGTATGCTGATAAGACCACATAACACAATGTTTTGTAATGATTGTATCATTTTAGGTGGAGTTCTGTTTCTAGCATCAAGTCTGCCATTAAGGAGAACAGAGTCAGAAAGCTAAATTATACTTGCAAGAAAATTATTGTCAACTAAATGAAGTTTATGTCAGATATATTTCCATGACTACTTAAACACTGTATGAATCTTCTGAAGCTGCCAGAAAAATTATACGTACTAAAAAATGGTAAAAAATAAAATAAATGAAAGCAATTCTAAATCTTTGAATTACATATCCCACATTCATTGCAGGTGCTACTTTTGAACAAGTTCTACTCACCATAATCAACTAAAACCCGGCTTAAAACCCATCCTTATTTTCTCCTTCTTCTTCTCCCCTACTGTGAAACGAAGCTCATTATTTGTTGTCAACCGTTGACGCATTCAAGCTTAAAGACAGTTTGAGGTTTGAAAATAAAACGGATCTGTGTGAGTTCTCCTTCCGCATAAATTTGTTTGTGCAATAAGTTGAAATAGTTCCGGCAAATTAGGCGTTCTGATACTGGTATTGTATAGAAGTATAGATCAGATTATGTAGTTTACATGCATGTATGTAGACATAGAAAGGTGATGCGAACAGTTTCTTCCCTCCATTATCACACCATTTCCCTGACAATTTAATTCTTCTTGGACCCCGAAACCTGCCTTATAATCTCTCCAGGGCAACCGGCAGAATGCGGCTTCCTTCCAGCTTTCCAAACCACGGAGCTTTACGAGAACAGTACATGCTTACAGCTCAGTGGAATCCTTTTTCCCAGCACCTCGGTGATTCTCCCTTTGTCAGCGCGAGATGAAAAAGCCTCCGAGCCAATGAGCGCCCTTCGGAGGCGTGGCTTCCGAGCTGATCTTCCGAAGGGAGAGAGCCTTCCAACGGAGCATCATGATGAGCTCCTGGGAGCTTTTGTTCCCCCGGAGAGCCCACTCCGCTCCTTCGTAGTCTCCGTGGTGTCGTTTTCGGTCTCCGGCGAACAGTTTGTCAGCCAATGTCCCCCAGACAACATTAAAGGGAAATCAAAGGGATATTTACATCCATTGCTGGGGTAATTAATAAGTAGTCATGGCCTAACACCTCACACGAATAAATACATCATCATTGGAGGACAGTGCAGCAGCCAGCCAGGCAGCAGCGCAGCAACAGCAGTCAAGGACGCGGCGACAATAGGACGAGGAGTGTCGAAGCAGCGGTGAGTTCCCTTTGATTTTCCTGCTGCTCCCAAACCATGGTGACGGTTTGTTTGAAGTTCCCCTGGGAGACATCAAGAAAAGAAGACCAAGGTCGGCTTGAATGTCACAGAGGAAAACATCATTATGTAATCGGGACAACATATGCAATTAATGGTGACTTTTACGTTTCAGGATTGATCATGCAGCACTCTGGCTCTCTACCACCAATTTCAACTTCGTTGCCTCATGGTCACAGTCATGGTAAATGACATAACAACGTTCTATGAACAAAACAAATCTTACTTACCTTTCTAATTCACAGTGACAGATCACGGCAACTGGATCCCACCTCCGCCTCCATCTTCGAGCCATGACATTCCAACCTCCAGCTATGGCGGCCCTTCATCCAACAACCCACCCTCGTATCTGCACCAATCTTCAACATCCTACCACCATCAACCACCACCACAGCAACAACATGCCCAACAACATGCACAGCAACAACATCAGTCACAACAACACCATCTCCAGCAACAGCAGCAACAACCACTACCGCCCATTCACAGGCATTTACAACATCAGCAACAACAACAACAGAGCATGGAGCCGCTACCTTCAATGGAGTGGAGGAATGCACCACCACCACCACAGCAACAACAGCTGCACAGTGCCAGCTCAGCTGCTCCAACACACTATCACCAGCAGCACTCCCACTCGCACCACATTCCATTGCATCATCAGATGCCTGAGCATGCCCACCAGGCGACAGACTTGCACGGCGCTCAGCCTGCCTCAGCCATCCCACCCGGCCCATCCTCATCAGGCACCTCATCACCGAGCCGCGTCCCTGAGGCTGAAGATGTCCCCACAACTTATGACTATGAGACGGTGACCTATTCAGATACTGCCGTCATACAACAGGGCAGCACTGGGTCTCCAGGCCCGGATCCGACTATTGTCGCCGCATCGCTGTCTTCTAGCCCTGGCGGGGAGCATATTCACCTTCCTGAGCCTGGGTCTGGATTGAGACTTCGACCGCATTCTACCCCAGCTACCCTCTGCTGGCTGGAGAAGAACTACGAGCTGGCTGAGGGCGTCTGTATTCCAAGGAATGTCGTTTACTTCAACTATGTTGATTTTTGTAGCAAGAATCACATGCAGCCGGTTAATGCGGCAAGTTTTGGAAAGGTAACATCATACGATATATAAAACAAAATCTAAAATTACATCATGTCACCGTTTTTGCTTTAGATCATCAGGCAAATGTTTGCCAATCTTACCACCAGACGTTTGGGCACCAGAGGCCAATCTCGCTACCATTATTACGGCCTGGCAGTCAAGCCAGACTCTATCTACTACAGCCCAAACTACTCGAGTAGAAAAGCAGACCAGTATGTTGCCCTTTGCCTATATCTAATATTCATCTTAAATACAATGATTTGATTTTTCTCCAGCCAAATCGAGCAAAAATTCTACCCGAAACCCCACCTTCTTCGCACAAGCAGCGGCGGCCACCTTACCCCTCCCCCGGCCAGCTTCGCCTCGGCAGAGGCCAATGCTTACCCTCAATCCTGCAACGCCAACAGCCCCTCAGGACCATCCGCAGCCAACAGCTCAGCTTACTCCAGTGGCTTTGCTGCCGCTCAGCATCTTCCAGACTTCCCCTCGTTCCGAGAGTTTGATCAGGCGTCCACCATCCCAGCGGATAAGCTGCAGACGTTGCTCACCATGTACAGGGTGCATTGCCAGAGGATTATGGATTCCGTTAATAAGTTTAGCTTCTCTGAGGTATACAATTCCATTGACCAATAACATGAGGTCTTTTAAATGTATTTGGTTTCAGATTCCTCATCTTTTCACTCACTTTTGGCAAGAGATCCCCCCTCACATTGCTGATCTTCTCGGGCAGAACATTGTGGTGACTCTTATTGGTGTTTGCGATGCCATACTCTACAGGACAATACTCAAGGCTATATTGCCTACAGCCATTCAAGTAATTCATGCTCTAGAGGCCAATAAATATCCGTAAACTAACAATATCTTTTTTTTAGATGTTTCCTGAGAACGTTCTCAAGATAATCCGCAAATTCGCTGACGATGTCGTGGGCAGTCTGCAATACTCGCTGAAGCAAGTCCCGGAAAACCTCATCTACGTCAAGATGAAACGTAATTAGCTCAACTACCGCCTAATTGCATGTCATTAAGCCTTTTATTCTAGTTGTCCGACAAATGTCCAAGATGCTAAAGCGACGAACCTCCGTGAACCACTTGTACCAGACGGCGTGCCTGGTGATCAACCCCTCCAACCACTCGATCTACGACACCATGGTGTCCGACTGGAGCAGGCTGGACGTCAAGAGGACGCTGGAGGAGTGCGGGAGTAAGGCGTGCAGTGTGGACGAGATTAAGACAAGTAAGTGCATGTTGCCTTTAACTATTATACTTTTGAACATGACACTCCACAAGACTTCATAATGCATACTACATACTTGCAGTTGTCTATTACAGTGAGTCAATGACTAATTTTCGAGACTTAATCAGTAGTTTCAATAGACTCCTTAGTGCCAAAAATAATTATTGTCTTCATTCTTCCAGTCAGCGACACTTTCCACCACATGCTTGACCAGCGCAGCACCATGGCCCAGTTCTGCCTCTGGATCAACAGCGTGGTGGACGCCTACACAAAAATAGTCGACGCCGAGTCGGTCCATCTCATTTCAAAGATCAGGCGATTCCTCGTCATTTGGTCGTCGATGACTTCGAAGCTGTTGAAGCAGCTCAAACAGACAAAGGACACGACTTCCACAAGTAATATTTAGATTCTT
>LR139447.1:0-15947 GCA_900659605.1 Tisbe holothuriae | reverse complement strand
CGTCGGGTTGCTCGCGGAACGTGGATGTCTTTTGCCAGAAGCCTACAACGTCATCAGTTTATTGACCAGTCAAAACTACACTGCCTATGTCATTTGCTGTTTTTTGAGGCTTCACAATATCAATTTCTAAATACATGTTTGTTACCCTGACTCCGATATGCAATGAGTAGCGGTGGAATGAACGTCAACAAGGAGGCGAGGATGTAGAAGACGGTCGCCTTGGAGCACACCGAGGTCTTGTAGCACCGGTCCAGGGAGTGGCGGAACACCACGTACATTGTTATTATTGTGAAGTACGGCGATACTTTTGCTTTCGAAGAATAGATCCGAGCGTAGCGTTTATTATTGAAAGAATGCGCGTAGGGGAAAGCAGGTATGATCAAGCCGGTGGTGGTTAATAGTCTCGTCCATACTAGCATGGTCCTGTTTATTCACTTTTAATATATTGCAAATAAATTCGTTAATGAAACAATAATCAAAACTCTTCGGGCATTCATCCGCGCGCGGTGTTATTTATTTGAGACAATAGTTCTGAAGAAGCATCCTGCGAGTAGTCGGTATATTTTATACCTTAAGTGTATGTTTTGGATTGGGTTATTTCAAAGTAAACTTGTTTTGATGAAGTAGGCCTACTATGTATATCTTAGGATAAAAATGGATGAAAAACTCTGTAAGATGAGTATAATGATTTTATGCATATAGGGCGAATAAAACTTTCTTCAACCTTAGATTCTCTTGTTCACTTTCTATGCAATATGGCTCTTGCATTCCATTATTAGAATAGTTTTTCCTTCATCTCTTTGATCAAATCACAGTATTATCAAAACAAGAACATCTTCTTCTTCTTCATTTTCCAGTCACAAAGTGCCTTTTTTCATTCACTGGGTGTTCGTTGTTTCACTTTCCTTGTCCATAGCACAGCATTCGCAAGGGAAAACTTAATTTTGGCACTCTTGGATCATATAATAGTAATAATATACCCTCCTCACTCTCTACAGTGGTCCCCACATTCACTCCATTTAACCCCATCTCATTCAACTGTGCTCCTCAATGCCGGAGTCATTGCTGTCAATGAACTCGACGTGCGTGAATGGGAAGTGGCCGACCTTGCCGTTGAGCTCGCCCTCCCACTGGCCGTTGATGGACATCTTGGTCACCTTCACGATGTCGCCCACGTCGAGGCGGAGCGCGGTCTTGTCGTAGGCGTTGGGGACGCGGGCTTGTTTGACGCGGGCAAAGGCGGGGAGCTTGCGCTGGAACAAAGGAGTAGATTTTTATTATACATGTTGCTTCTTTGACGTGTTTTATTGTTCATTATTATTTACCTGTATACTCAAGGGCTTGCTCTTTGGTGTGCTGCTCTTGTCATTTGCAAAGTCCGCGTTGTTGATGACGGACCCGCCGCCGCCGTTCGGGGAGCTGAAGTGCTGGTTGGCGGTCGTCGTCGTCGTGGAGGAGGAGAGGGTGGCGTTGTCTTCAACCTGGAAATACAATTCAATTAGTTTACGATTGAATAAGTTGTAAGATGAGGTTTAGTTGCAAAAAGGATTAAGTTTGATGCAAAAGTACCAAAAGAAGCATTAAAATGGATGCCGTTCCCTGTTTAGGGGTAAATATGTACGTTCAGGCAGCTAATCTCTGGGGTTAGACGATACTTCTAGATGTATACATTATGTTCCAACAGCACACGGGGCACAAAAGCTACCTTTCCCTCAAGTAAACGTTTTCATAAAATGCAGAGTGGCCGCTTCATTTCATCTTGAAGGGAATATCAAGTCCATCAGAGTATTAATGATTATCAACAGTTTAATGAACTTACTTTGCAAATGTAAGGCACCGGGATGGACCCCGTCTGTCCCAAGGAGTTCCTCGCTGTCCACCACTGCTCCTCGTCCTTGGACACCACCGTCAGGAACTCACCCTTTCGGAAGGGAAGGTCATCCGGATCCTGGAATGGGTAATTTTAGGTACGGACGGAAAGGAGGGTTGGACAAATAGCTTCACTTACGTTCCCCTCAAAGTCATACTTCGCTAGAACCTTCTCCACTCTCTTCGGCGCCGGCCTGATGAGCGGCGTCGTGTCCAGATAGTGCACCTTGTAGAAGTTGAGCAGGGCGGGGAGGTCTGTGAACATCTGATCCCCGATCCTGTACCGCGTCTGGTCGCCCTGCTGAATCTTGTTGATGATGTAGTGTGAGACCTTGTTGTCCTCGCGGACGCAGAGGACGTAGTCGCCCTGGATGGTGGCGCTGTCGCGGACGAGGAAGACGCCGCCCTCGCGCTCGGCCATCAGGAGGTCGGAGGCGTCAGTGCGGGACATGGCGCCAAAGTACCAGCTGGAATGAAATGGAGGAAATACAATTATTAATAATCTAATTTATATAGCCTTCGTAAAATGCAGTGTGTCCAATATTAGCAGGTCTATCATGCATTCCCATTATTTCAATGTTTTGGTCCGAATATATTCTGTTATCTCTTAATGCATTCATTTTGGGCGGAAATGCGATTGGGTGCCAGAAAATGTTTATGCTATCGATAATAAAAAGTGAACCGAGTGAGAAACGTTATAATGCAATGTGCCAATATTAACTGTAGATAGTGAGAAGAGCAACTTTGTTCAGGTTTTGCTTCTATTTCTGAACCGGAAGATTGTTTAAATATTCCGTTCAGGTGCGAGTGTTAAAAAGCCGCATTTCGTGCTTTTGACGCGTTATAATTAATTCTTCTTGGAAGCAGCAAAAATCTCCTCTTTAAAACCGCGCTCTCATTAACATTTTTACGAATGCAAAGCTTTTAATAGCCTTTTAAGACACCTTAGCCGACAAAAACATTTAACATATTACTAATTTCTACATCCGAGAACAGGAAACTGTGTATAATTCGTTCAACCCACTCAAATATGAAGCTCCGTTCATAGGTATAAAATATGCATCGAGCCAAACTTCTACTGACCTGAAAAACGCTCGTCCAAGATAAAGATTTGAGGCCTTATTTTCAACGCCCTTAAATGCGAGTCTTAACAGCGTTGCAAAAAAAGTTCGCATTACAAAAATAAGGTAGGGGTTTCATGCACGCAACAAGGATGTAAATAATGTAATCATGAATTAGCACAATGGTATCAATTGGATATAATTACCAAAATAATTTTGCTATGAGTGCAAGTCATAACAAAACAACATTCAAGCAACATATTTCATGTACATTACGAGTAAACCATTCATATTATAAATTTCATTGTTGCTTTAAAACGTGCGTAAACGTTGGCACAGCTTGAATACATCCTAAAGTTAATCTCTGCAAAGAATCTTCTTCCCAGTCTTTTAACATGATCATCAGACGTGCTCAATATCATTTGATTGAAAACGGGACTCACTGATTAAAAAGGATGTTTTTGGGCAGATCGTGCGGATTAAAATTTACCAAGTCGTTGTTGTTGCGTCAAACTAGCGGTTTGTATCAATGTCGTCTTCCCATGATTGATTTAACACGCGGAAGCTGAAATGTAGACCCGACGGGCACACGAATCCCATGATCAATTTTAAGACCGGTTCTGTGCGTTACCCGCTTATTATTATTACTATTATACGGCTACACACATAAGGAGGAGGAGAACAAGACAGCCGTCATTATCAATTTATGTTTTTGGAAGCAGGGACATTAAAAAAAGGCGTTGGAAGGTAGCAATCAATCGAAGGAAGAACAATGTGTTTGCTGCTGCTGCTGCTTTATTTGTCAAGGCCAATTGGGTGTTCAGAGGCCGAGAGCGATTTTTAAAGAGAGGAAATTGGACCAATATGACGGCTAAAACAAGGAGGAAAGAGGAAGAACATCGTTCGATTCGGAAACGACGAGTTGAAAGTTCCGGACGCTTGTTTTAGAGGACAATGGGACGCAAAAGTGCTCTGAAAATCAGGTTACGATAAAGGATATGCTTTAGTTCTTTCTTTAGTATTAAATGTTGCTTGTTTCGATGATAGTAACTCTTAATAATTTACATTTGTCTGCTCTGTTAGATATCTCATTGGCAGGTATTTCCCGTTTAAAGTTGTGTTTCATTTTAAGGCCTCATTCCAAGAACAAACTGTTGTTGGCATTCAAACCCTGACTTCGACCTCGTCCAATTAACTTCCTCCATTGACCATTTTATCCATTTTATATCCTTGCATTCATTGTCGTCATGATCAAATTAGCAGACATTTAAATCATTTCTCCTTTGCAGGCGTGGCCTTAATTCATTTCCATTGCAAGGTACGAGGAGCAAATACAATGGGAAAAAGGTTGAGCGAATGAAAGTTGACAATGGAGGGAGGGAAGAAACGTTAGACGTAAATTCTATTTGGATTAACACGTCAATGTCATTAGGTTTGTTAATATGTGAACTATTAAAGCCCAACTAAACAGTATAACTGTAATTGTTTATATAACTAAGTTTCACAAAAAATATATGGCTTAAGTCGTGTATGTTATCGATAATGATTGTAAGTTAAGTGTTTCGTAAAAAGTGTCTCACATAATTCAATTTATGACTTCTAAACCAGATTGATGTAATCCTGCATCCAGATCTTTCTTGAAACTTTCTCTACGTTTCTGGTGAAAGCAAAGAAACGATATTAAGGGCGGGGGTTGAAATGTCAAACGACTTTATTATTATATACGTGTTATATGCCTGCTGCATGTTACGAAACGGCTTTTTTCGACATATTGCAATAACGAGAGAAATTGGATTTACGGGACAGACACCTTAAGATTCGGATAAGACGATTTAAGGGGCTATTATTAGACGGATAATTGCCAGGGAAAATTTGTAATGGGAAAAATGGAGGGGAAGAAGAAAACAGACATTCGTCTAATATGCGGTGAGTTTGGACATTTGGACAGTTATTGCATAGTAAGCTTGATATAATTTAAAGTTTTAAACCAGTACTTACAAGAATAATATCATATTTGAGGCATATTTTCATACATGTCACTATATTTTACGTCTCCATAACCTTATTTTCCCCCTTCTATGCAGGGGTGGCAATGAAACTCGACACCTCCTCCTTCTGGACTCAGCCTCAGCCTCTGAAAGTGAGCGGACAGCTGAAATTTCAGCTCCCGCTTCTCTTGAACTTTGAACGGGGGATTCACCGTATTTCTGCAATCCGACTGCACCATCGTGTGGAGCTCGTCGCGCTGATCACAGGGATCACCTCCAAGTTGGACGAGGACGTCCACATCGGCACTGGGGAGGACTTTTCACTTTTGTCCATTTTCGTCAGCAGCTCAGCTCAGCTGCTGGCAAAGAGACTTTGTTTCAAGTCTCAAAACGGGAATTTACCAACTCTATTTCTCCCAACCGACTACACCATTGTGTAGAGCTCGCCGCGCTGATCACGGTGACCACCACCTTGTCAGACGAGACCAACCGCACGGCCGCCGGGGAGGACTTTTTGCTGTCGCCAGCTGGCTCAGCCCAGGCAGCCCAAGCAGAAACTCAGCTGCTGGCAAAGAGACTTCTTTCAAGTCTCACGCAGGGGATTCACCGCATTTCTCCCAACCGACTACACCATCAGGTAGAGCTCGCCGCACTGATTCTAGTGGTCACAAGCTTGGTCATCTTACTGGTCGGACTCGGACCCGGACGGATTCGTCACGGGGATAACGTTGTAAAGCTTGGACGGCCCAGGCCTAACGGCGCGGGCTTCCAAGATTATAACGGGGATTTTCCCTGATTCACGATTCAGGGGGCTCATCTGAACGGGCTCGACGCGCTGATCACAAGGCTGTACGGATTCTACGTCTGGACCAGGTACTGCCCCTCCAACGACACCTTTTCCGAATCGGTGGTTTTGAGGGAAAACGTTTGCTGCTGCACATCAACTATGGTGGGCAAGGACAAGGAAAAGAAGGGATTCAAGATCCCTAAGGTCGCCTCACCGTATGGGGACGCCACCAAGACCCCCAGGACGAGGGCCAGGTTGGCGGAGCGGGCGCTTAACTCCGATACCACGCAGCAGGGAGGTGCTGGAGGCGATGGCGACGTGGAACACCTGGGACGGTCACCAGGTGGCGGCCAAGGTCAAGCGGGTGCTGGCACGGACACCCTGCAGATGGACGCACTCCAGGATGGTGGAGGCGGTGGCGACACGACTGGCCAGGGGGACGCAAGGCGCCATGAGCGGCCTTCTCCTCAGGTTAGATACAACGACAAAGGTATGGTCATGGACACCTCTACTTCTAGCACGGGCTCGTCCAGCCAGGACAGCGTGGTCACGATCTCTAACAAACGCCAGGGTGGCAAAGCAACGGAGAAAAGCAAGGGCCGAGAGGGGCTGGCCATGGACAAGGACGCCGTCATGAAGCGTACGACGTTGGGCACGATCATGCAATCGCTTAGCATGAACCTGGGTCGCCCACTGGTGGTTGACACTGCCCAGATCCATCACCACTATGGGGTTGAGGACGCGGCGGACGTCTTTGGAGATCTGGCCGATGCGCTTACGGTCTGTGTGACCGCTGCCAGAGGAGGGGAAGGCATTGTCCTCCCACCCTTCCTGCACTACGCCGACACCGGCACCAGCATGGCCAACATGGCCAGAGACTTCGACGTGCGCTGTCTCCCAGGCAGACGCGATGAACCCACTACCAACGAAGTGGTATCTTCCCTGCTCCAGGCACTGGGCGCCCAGGGGGTCAATCTAGGTGCACTGCATCATGCTCTACCGGCGGACGTCCGCCGAGTTGTTGACGTCGTGGCCGCTCAGCATGGAGGACACGATGAGCCGTCGTCTTATGCGGCAAGAGCTCGTCTGGCAAACGAGGTCGAGAGGCAGGCCAGCTGGGCCGACGAGGTGGAGATGAACTCTCCCACGTACAAGGCGGGGCAGAGCAAGAAAAGGAAGCTGCCACAGAGCCCTACTCAGGAGGCGGACCTCCGCCAGACCATCGACACGCTAAAGGGTAACTTCAAACCCCGCTCGCTCTCTTATTATGCCAACGGAGCGAATGCCACGCCCCTGAGGAGCATGCGGGGCCGCGGCCAAATGGGTGACCGACCTGTCTCCAACAATGACCCCAACGGCGGGTCCAACCCCGGCAGGGGAATGCAGGCCGTCAGAGGGAAGCCTTTTGAACGCGGTACCCGGGGAGGAGGCGTTAAGAAGCGCTCCAGTTACATCGGCCGGGCGGGCAACGGCTATCTCTATGTCAAGAGCAAGGGCGAGGGTAATCTCAGCAAGGATTCCCACATCGCATTCCGGAGGGGGCTTCTCCACCATCTCCAGCAGTCTCCAAACCTGGAGATCATCTCCAATGAGTGGAGGGAGCCGGGAGTTTACAAACTCATTACCAGGACAGTGCCGGAGGCTGAGCAGTTGGCTCGGTGGGTGAATGAGCATCAGTGGCAGTCAGGACTCGCTCTGAAGGCTTCAGCGGCGGCCTCCCAGGCCGGGTTCGATCTGAGGGTGCAAGTGTACCCCCGCGTCAGGGACTCCATGTCCGACATCATCGCATCTCTACTGGCGAGGAATGGCTTCCCCAATGGGGCAAGACTGATCGGGCGGCCAAGAGAGATCGTCCACGAGTCGCCCAACGAGGATCGCCCTCCGCACAGGGAGCTGGTGATCACTGTCGATGAACATATGCTGGCACATGTGGTGCGTCGGAGATCGCAGCGAGGCAATGGGCGTGTGTGGAACGTTCTGGATTACTCGCTAGAGATCAGGTACAGCCGGGATGCGGCCGAGCGACACTTGGCCCGCCACGGGTACAACGCGGTGGGGGAGAAGGTGTCTCCGCCCCAGACGGAGCAGCGGTCCGGTAATCCGGGAGGCGACGCGAACGATGCTTCGACCAGCAGGTCAATGGACGAGGCGAGCAACATGGACTCGACGAGCGAGACTACCAACGAGAACACTGAGCCCGAAGCAAACAGGGGCGAGAACGGTGATCCGGTGAACACATCTCTAGACCTGGACGATTCGTTTATGGAAGAGGACTTCGACACTACCTACAACGCCTACCAGGCTGGGGAGGACGACCACCTGCTGGACTACGATGGCGAGAACGAGGACAACGCGGGCAATCAGACTGGGAAGGAAAAATTCTAGGGGACCAGGAAAGCCGAGACTATTGAGACGTGAAAAGAAGATTAATTACCATTTGTATTGTGTGGCGATCTATAATTTTTGGCTGCTGTGTGTTTTTAACGTTCCGTGTGTGTGCTGGTAAAATTTCTTGTGTACTAGTTCGCGCGTTTTTATTTTAAAATTTTAAACGCTTATATTTATAGGTTAATACTTAGGGATCAAAATGACAGATGAAATAAACCTGACTTTTTACTCATTAAATTTGAGAAAATCGACCACCACGGCGTGGAGTGAACTGAGCCAATTCAATAACGGCAGTATCATTGCGGTGCAAGAAGTCTCTGTACGACAGTCTAAATTCATACCGGGAGTTAAATTACTTCGAAAAGAAAAGTCAAAGACAGGCCTCGCATGTATTGGGAATCTAGACGTTGCTCTAATAAACTCACTCAGCGATGACACGACTACGTGTGCTCTGCTGAACATGAACGGGGAGAAGGTGGTCGTGGTATCTCTCTACGTTCCTTGTAATAAAGATCCAGACTTCACCATGATGCAGGAGATCTCGGACTATAGCCAGAGGAATAATTTTCCATTAATTATTGGGGCAGACACCAATAGTCGGTCCCAACTGTGGGGTTATGATAGCTCGACCCAAAGAGGGAGGGCCTGTGAAGACTTCCTGGTACCAAATGGTCTCCAAGTACTAGATATCGGGGGACCAACTTTTGAATCGGAAGATGGCAGGGCGAAGTCCACAATCGATATTATCGCGCATTCTATAGGAATTGTGCCAACGGCATGGTGCCTGAAACCCTGGCCCAGTAGTGATCATAACTTATTAATGGCATCTTTTGACGTGGGTCATAAAGTGGAAATAAAGAGGCGCATTCAGGCCACAAACTGGAGCACGTATAACCCCCGGGCCTCAAAGGCAATATGTCGCAAAGAAATTCCTGAGCATTTGAACGTTGAAAAATACGAATCTTGGGACAGGAATATTTTGAAGTCCTGTCTGTCGTCCTTCAACCGTTCTTGTCCGAAGTTAGAAATGAAGAAAACAGGATCTGGGGCTCCTTGGTGGACCCCGGAACTTAATGACCTCAGGAAGAAAGTAAGGAAGGCTGATGACAAGAGGAAGAAATCTCCAACGGCGGAAAATACTCTTCATTTTCGAGAACTTAGGGCAAAATACCGCACGACCCAAATAAAAGCAAGCAGATCCCACTTTCGGGAAAAAATGGACTCAATGAAGTCTATGATGGACGTCCGGACATTGGGGAGAATGATCAAACCCAAACCGTCCGCGTCCATACCTCTTATGGACGATGGGGACCATCCTGGGACCTTCCAGTCCACCTTGGAAACCCTGGTAGATGAACACTTCCCAGGGAACACGACGAGGCAGCCAATCCGCACCATTCATCCTCAGGGTAGCGTCACTCGTGATCAATTGCTAAGGAGCTACCTATTCGTAAATACTGACTCAGTCAGGGAGGCCTTCAAGAAATTTGGGCCATATAAAGCAGCTGGACCTGATGGCGTCCAGCCGGCAATGTTGCAGAATCTGGACAATGACGCATTGCAAAATATCGTCTTGTATTATAGGGCCTCCTTATGTCTAGGGTACCAACCCCAAAGCTGGCGGGAGGCAAAGGTCACGTTCATTCCCAAAGACAAGCCCCAATTTGAAGGTCCAAGGGACTTCCGCCCAATTACCTTAGCATCATACCTACTCAAGGGTCTAGAGAGAATTGTCCTCTGGCACCAAGAACAGACCGTTCTCAGGAAATTCCCCCTGAGTAAATGGCAGCATGCATTCCGCGCAAATTACTCCTGTGAGTCTGCACTGAGCGAATTATATAACGTTATCGAGGAGGCGCAAGCCAACGAGGAGGACTGTGTCCTCATTGGTATTGACATAAAAGGGGCCTTTGACAATGTCCGCATAGACAAAGTCATAAGAGCCTTAAAGAGAAAGGGTTTCCAAACCTGGTTCATCGACTGGTACGGTTTCTATTTAGAAAATAGATCGATTACTGCATCCTTTGGGGGAGAAAGCATTACCAGGTTCCTCATAGTTGGGACTCCACAGGGGGGCGTAATTAGTCCTATTATATGGAACATTATCTTCGATGAGTTCATAAAAGAAGTCAACCCGAGCTCAAACGTGCATATGACTGTTTTCGCAGATGATGGAGTGACGGTCGTCTACCACCGGTCCATGCATCAAATTCGGCGGCTAGCACAAGACTTTCTGATCACTGCTAAGGTCTGGACCGAACAATCCGGTTTAGAGATAAACCCGAGCAAAACGGAGCTAATGCATATTCCATTTGGCAAACAATACCCACCGACCCTATTCCTAGGGGAAGATAAACTTAAATACGTGAGCTCCATGAAATTCCTGGGGATACACTTCGACAGTGGCCTGACTTTTGATCGCCACGTTGACCTGAAAATTCGTAATGCGAAATTTATGCTAACAAAAGTTGCCGCCCTGCAGGGCCGGGATTGGGGGCCAAAGGCCCAGATAGTAAAGTGGGCTTACAACATGGTAATCAAGCCGTCTTTGGGGTATGCATCCATCATCTGGTGCAATAAACTCACACTGAAACATATGAGCCGACTCAAGGCAGTTAATAGACTAGCCCTCTTATGCATGGCGAAATGCCGTCGGGGAACTCCCACCCTAGGACTTGAGGTCATTCTTGACATCCCGCCGCTGGACCTGGAATTACAAGCCATGGCCACAAAAACCCATATAAGACTCCCGATGCCTGGGGTAATGCAGGGACACCGGCTATTCTGGCAAAATCAAGCAGATAAGATAGGGCTCGATCATGAGCAGTTTGACAGATACTCAGGCAGGTATCTTCACAAAGCGTTTACCACAGACGTAGGCGGCGCCACACCGTATGACTCGGAGTGGCAGGTCTTTACCGACGGCTCCAAGACAAAATCTGGCACGGGCCTTGGCGTCACTATTCTCAGAGATGGCGAGGAAGTTGAGTCATTCTTTGAACGATGTTCGAACACAGCTACGGTGTTCGAGGCCGAAATGATGGCTATTAATTTGGCCGGGGAGCAACTATCCCGACTCAAACTAAGGAATACTACCATAACCATATATTCGGATAGCCTCAGCTCTATCAACACCATCCAACGCAGTAAGGTCAAGTCCTCCCTTGCGTCGGGCACCGTGTACAAGTTGCAGAATCTAGCCAAGCACAATGGTCTCAAACTCGCCTGGGTCAAGGCTCACGTCGGGATCCCTGGGAATGAGAGAGCAGATGAGCTCGCGAAGAGAGGCACCCGGGTCTCGGGTCCCACGCGATTTAGGTTCCTTCCGCATTACTCTAGGGCTAACACCCCAATCCGAGAGTTCTTACTCAAAACGTGGGCGAAGAGATGGAATCAAAGCCCTACTTGTAGACAGACCAAAAACTTCTTCCCTGCCCGAAACGGGGCAAAAACTACCATGATTTTAAAACATGGACGAATGATTGTAAGCCAGCTAGTCCACTTTATCACAGGCTTCAATGGTTTAAACTACCACTCCTTTAAATTGGGGAAATCAAACACGGAAAAGTGTCGCTTATGCCATGATGGCATTGAAGAAGTCCTCCATCTAATCAAGGACTGCCCGGCCCTGAGGGAGCTTAGCGGTTCTACTTTTGGGGATTGGGGGATCCAACCAGACTGGACGGTGAAAAACCTCCGGAAATTTATGCTGGACCCACGGGTCCAAGATCTCTTAGTACAATCCTAAGGCTGGCCCTTAGAAACATATAGTAGAATATTACATACATTGATAACAAATGTAGTATACGGAACTGAACCAAACCTATAACGAAACTGTGTTGAACGTGTATCCTAGTATAGTATTCATTGTTGTATATTGTAAACTGATTGTGCCGATTAACATTGTGTACTGTACTGTGTGAGTCCCTCTCTATTGCAAGTCATCGATCCACGTATGAGCATGTTCGGTTTTTAAACAGCTGAAAGAGAATAAATACAATACAATACAATACAACTCCTCCTTCTTGTCAATGCAAAAAATAAGAAAACACACCCTTGGAGTATGTTGTTGTTTTGCTAGTTGTAATTATACCTGCGTGGGTGCGGCGCGCGATGTCAAGCTGACGCGCCCGGATTAAAACGTCTCTGAACCAAGTTTAAGGCCATCATCCCAATGCCTTAATTCGTGCCTTCAAAACGGGGAGTGTCAGTTGTCGATTATTCAAATGCAAAAACCACTCTTTAACAAATAAAATTTCACTTGAGATCTTGAGATATTTGAAGTGGAGGCAACTATAATTTTATACGATGAAAACGGGAGTTTTAGCATTGATGGGAAGTAGAACGAGCTGGTTTATGAGATGTTGGCGAAAAAGAAAATGTTCCTTCAAGATGGATTTGAGAATTGTAGCTACATTGATTATAAAATGATGCCACTGTGCGATGGGAAGAATGCTGCTAATATTTTTCTGTTTGATGGTTTGGCAGCAGCTGCTGCTGAAAATGGCTTTGGAAAAAATGTATGTGATTTACCAAAAATCCGCATAATTTTGCAGCAATAAACCGATTTTCAGTCATAAATGTAATAGGCCTGACGGATATGAAGGAAGTATTTAGACTTTAATATATTTTTAAAGAAACAATTTCCGGATCAACTCATTCAATTCCATTTTAAGATTCCTCTTTTACCTTTTTTTCTTTTCTTTTGGCAACATATGTTGCATATGTTGTTATAGCTCCAAAAATGGCGGCCCATTTTCTTTAAGAAAACCAATTTTCGCCCGTTTTCACTCTTAAAGTAACGGTGGCTTCCACATCTTAAACCATTCAAATCTTTAATCTACTCGAATAAAAAGGATGGCTGGAAGCAACATCTTTAATTCCTAATGCATGCAAAATACACACATATGCTAATGGTTCTCTCACAGTGCATAAAAGTGGTTAATGTCTATACCACGCTAGTAATCCTAGCATTACAAACGTCTATCCCGTTGTATAACATTGTATAAAACTCAGTGGTTTTCCAGCGGCAAAAACATCTTCCGCGCACACACAACAGATGTATGAAGAGTGAATACAAGACAATTATCAAACAGTTGCATGTTTAGTCATCTTTTTTCCCCTCTCCTCTGGGAAAGCATGAATGCGGTTGTTCACATAATGACGGACAAGCAGCATCATTTCAAAAATGCTAAACAAGAGTGTCAGTTATGACGAAACTTGAAGAATCATCATTGCCATGAGAAATTGCAATTAGAGGTGATCTAGAAATTGGTGAAAGGAGAAAACGAATCGAACTGTTCATTAACTTTTAATTCCGCCGCCATAATGCTTCGAGCACGAACGCTGCTACTTTCATCTCGGTTTCCCCGGGACATTAAATGGAAATTACCACGGCGAAGAAAGCGATCATGATAAGAATATCTCTCTCATATTTATGGCTCCCTTTCTTGGCCATAAATCGGTTGATAAATGTCACTTTTTAAGTGTTTTCACCTTGCAAAAAATATCGTGAGATTATCAGCAACAGACGCTGCTGGAAGAAGAATTTTAATCCTCTCATTGACACGGAATTTGTCAGCGTTTATCTCGATCGATCAGAACGACACTCAATCAATCTAAGGACAAATCCACTGTCCTTGGGAAAGGAACATTTCTTCCAAATGACCCCTGAAACCACAGTGCGACATCTGTTTGTATAATATATTCTTGCACATTACCTCTGTGTTGATAGATATTTGATGCCGTCCCTGACCACGGACGGCGGCGGCTCCATGACCAGAGTCGAGTGAACCGTCATTTTGATGCGCACGCTTTTATCCTCTCTTATATTTCACCGCATTCCTTTTTGGCATGCAAACCACACTCTTCTGTATTCAAGATGCTGTTATTACACTTTCTCTCCGACACAAAGATTGAAATGGGGTTTACACGAGCTGTGTTTACATTAGCTCAAATAAAATGAATGATTCAATTCGGAAGCTGTTCTGTAAACGACTGACGGGCGGACTAGACGACTACAGACGATCTCTCTCTCTCTCTCTCCTCATTCTCTGCCCAATTTGGCAACGAAGAAGAAGAAAGAAAAAGCTTGATATTTAGCCGTCCAGCCACTGCAGAGAGAAACGTAGAAAATGAGGTGCAATTCTTCTGCGCTCAGTTTCTTCTTCTTTTCTTTACTAATCTCGAGCAGTAGCAGTTTTTAGACAGGAAGAAATCCCCCACATTTTTCTTTCCATTTTCCTTTTCAGGATAAAGATCTCTGGCCGCAAACGCCGTTTAGAGTATAAAATACTTCCTTAAACAGTATGAAATATGTCTTAAGGTGTGGCCGTACATTCTAATAATATAAAGATGCAAAATAATAATGAGGACACGCATCATGGATTTCAAATTCCTACATTTCGGCTCGAGGGCAACATCGGGATTGCTATTATTAATCATGGCGAAGAAAAGGAATGTAAGGAAAATTGTTAAGCAGCTCGTTTTCTCTGTAGGCGTTGTATTTGCACATGTTCGGGTAAAAAGGCGCTTGTTATTAAGGTGAAAATGCGAATCCTCGAGGATTATTATAGGTATGCGTTTTGAGTAGGTGGCTGAAGGAGGAGGAGGAACATTTTTGCGATGCTAATTTATGACGCTATCATCCGTACACGAAAAAGGGATTCTTCAAGTGTAGCTCACAGTGGGTTCAAACTGTTTTAATATTAATAAAGCTGGTACATGCCAATGTGATAACATTTGAAGTGCATTTTACTCTTGAGTAAAAAGTGAAAATGCATCGGGCAAAAACCTGCTGTTGCCATTAACGTCGATGATACTCCTGCATAAATTCCTCCAATATAAAAAATGTGCCAAAGGCAACTTTGGATTCTTCCCCTTAAAGGTTCTATTTTCACTCTATTCGGTCTTATTACGTGAGCAAGTTTTATTGGACCGAAAGAAGGTCCATATTAGGGACTCTCTTGAAACAAAATATATTTCGTTATCTTAGATAAGAAAGACAGTTTAGGATTTTGTATTTACGCAGCAGCGATTCGCGAAAAAAAACAAGATTTATTGCTAGATTTTACATCGACCCACAGGTACGACGAGGTATAATGCACAACCCTACCATACAAGTGCAAACATAGCTATGTATACACAGAACATATAGTAAGTCACCGGGATAAACAAAGCTTTAGACATCATGGCCGGGTAAAGTACAGCCCTTTTGAACTTGAGCATTTGAACATGATCTTTCTGACTTGGAACCAAACATCTCCAGGTACAACTTGCAGGAGGTCGCTTCTTGCCCTCCAAAACTGCATCTCAACAACAAAGACTGCCATCAAACAAGTTGTCACCGAAAACGGACTTCAGAGCTCAAGAGATGACTTGGACGATGCGTCAGCAGTAGGCGCACCTGCGTTGAAGATGTTGTTGCTCAGTGTGACCTGTAGCTAGGGAGAGTTGGCTTTCGTTTTGGCGCCTTAAATGTAGCATGGTAAAGAAGAATGCGTGGGCGAGTATGGAGAGCCCTATTGTGTACCATGGAGTTTAAAACACATAACACACTGGCTTCCCTGATAACAACAGTCTCCCTTTTTAGCATGCATCATGCTGACAGAGCTTTTGTCATCTTCATCTTGTATGAGTTGGGTGGCCAAAAAGAAAACGCATAATACAGTCATTGAAACCGCCCAATATATTACAATAGCATAATAAGGTGTATAAATAGCACTATATCTGGGTGTGTGTCAGATATCATCTGAAGTTTCCCTTTAGTGGGCGTCTGAAACGAGTTGCTAAAACTGACGTGATTAGGTTGCAAATTAAATGTTGTTGTTGCCACCACCGATTGCCAGAGTTAAT
>LR139446.1:26386-44272 GCA_900659605.1 Tisbe holothuriae | reverse complement strand
AAAAGTCGGTTGGGATGATAATGAAAAAGTGGGTAGTGGTTGTAACTCTTCTGGCCCAAGGGGACAGCTTTGGGATAGGATAAGAAGTGTACAAAAAGTATGGTTATTCTGTTAATTTATACATCCAATGTGTCGCTCTGCTTTGTTGAAATTATTAGCATTTACATCAATAAACCAAAAAATGGCAAATAATCGGCTAAATTTAAGTCAATTATTAATATGATCTTTAAGCATGTGTATTAAATAGTACGTACCTGATTTGTTATGTAGAAAAGGATTAAAAGTTATGTTAGATTATGTACCATGCATATAACCATTTAAATCTAGGCCACACTCCATAAACATGAATAAGTGAAAGTAGGCCCACGATCATCATCGATGCATCAGGACATTATGCATGTCATGAACGCATTCTGACATTATTAGCCTACATTCTACACATTACCCTAAACTGCATGCTTTCTCCCGATTATGACTGGGACTAGACATGACTCAGACGAAACCAGATCATCAGAACTAGAACTCGTTATTTTGCCATCATCATCATTAGACAGGGATGACAGAATGCTATTAATAACATTATTAAACCCAATGAATATGGAGTATAAGAATAATGGCAACCCTGGCCCATCATCATTACCGTTTTGACTGAAAAAGGGGTCGCTTTTTAGCTGACTTTGGTCTGGTGCATTTTACCTAATGATGCAACTGTTGGTAAGATAAAGACTGTTTTGTCCCACTTTCCGAAGGGATAATTAATCACACAACATGTAGGACAAATGGCCTTGGAAGTACTCTCCTCTGTGTTTACGAGGGCCTTTTATGGCCAGAATTAAAGGCCATGCAAATCGAAGTCGAGTCCCTTTGTTTCCCTTTTGCAAAGGCCACTTTATTGAAGGAAGTAAATAGAAGAAGGCCTTTTAACACAATTGGACATTTGGAATAGGCCTTTTTATTGACAGCTACACTCACGCAAACGGATTATTGCCTTTTATCGAGTGCGGATATATCCGACAAAAAGCAATTTACAACTTTTGTAACATTTAGAACACAGGCCAATAACCTCTGTTCACTCATATTCTATCAGTGTTTAATTGACTCAATGCAATTATTACTAAATACTAATCAATATATCTCTTATAATTTTTACAGGCCTACAAATATCCAGTACAGCGTGGTTTATTATTTCAGAACGGCCATAAATCCTTAAAACAAAATCATACTCTCGTGTAAATTATTACTGTTATGTGTTTACAATGCATGTCAAAATAGACTTGTATTAAGATCAGTAAATTCATGCGTAAGGAATACCCCGTGTATTAAATTGTTTTATATTTCCGATCTCTTTTTCACGGTTCATTGTCCTTCATCTCGTGTCTGTGTATAAATGACATTTTTGTGCATCCACTGATGACATAACCGATGATGATGAATTCTATGATATTGGTTGCAGTGTTGTCTACATGGTACAAACGAGGGCATTGACGTCTGAAAACAATGTCTATTTTGACGGACAATAATACATGGAAGTATTCAATTTTAAATATGTTTGTTAAATTACTTCAGGTAATCAAAGAAAATTGACCCATTCAATAGCGCTATTGATGTATAATTTATATATAAATATTTTGAATCTTGGATCTAATGCTTTTTCAAAGCTCGAGAAAATGCACAATTGTATTTATAACGACGTTTATCGACCGTCAGCTCATTGAATTTCGCTTTAAATCGCTCCGAATCCTGATCGATTGCCCCACATCTTAAAGCCGCACACAGACAACAACAAGATTAATTTCCTTCTTCCCCCGTCTGATTTCGAGAACACATTTTCTTCCACTTTCGGTGGCATTCATAATAACTTTTTTCGCCTCTCTTTTGTCTGGGCCGCCCAATACATAAAGAAGTAGCAAAAGCATTTTTGAATCCACATGAGATTATTTTTGGCTTGCGTTCTTTACTTCAGTCTAGCCAAAAAGAGATTGGGAAAATATGCCTAACGATGTTTTCTGCCTCCCGCTTATTTTTATGATTATATTTCTTTTTGCGACGGGGAGCTTTATAAGGCCGATGCCACACAGCGTAATACAAGCTCTAACGTGACCATATTTAACATTGTTTTTGGTTATGCCGTGTGGCTACAGACTAAAACAGACCAGACGGTATTTAATGGGAATAAAAATAGCTTCCAATCCAATTTAACGCAAAGTCACTTCTTTATTCTTACATAACTATTGCAAGTGTGAAACTCTCTGTTGCCAGGCCGACGTCTCCAACAGAGATTATTTTTCGCTGCTCCCCTCGATCCCCGCTCTGGATTTTCCATTAAAATTTCGCTCACGTGCCTCGTGTTACAAGCAAAAGTCGGTTTCTGCGCCACAATCAACACGGCTCCGATCAATCTGTCAAAGTGTGCTTACAGAGAAACTCAGTTCTGGGCCTATGTTTTTTCAAGTTCCGCAGACTAGACGGGCGACCCTTCAAATACTCAGACAGTTGTAGCATTTTTGGGCAAGCAGAGCTTCTGTTGAGAAACAGGATGCTGCACATTTTGCAGCTCCGTGGGCAAGGGGACAAGATGAGATGAGACAAGGATATATGCAGGCCATGACTTGTCTCAAAAATGCATATATGGGCCCAGGGCCAGATTGTACTTAGCCTTAAATATACACAACCTATAAAGTGATTGGATGGAATACAATAGTCACATCTAATTTTGGCGATTTCCATTTGTTCATTGTATTCAGCTGATGACATCATTTTACAAATTTATATGTTGCACTTCACTGAGACTTTTAAGTCAAGCCAAGGCAAAAACAATCAATTCCAATCCATTTTAGCACAACAATAATACGCTCAAATGCAACAAACATTAGCATCGAACATACTCCTCCTCCGTAACAAAAATCATATTATATTTCAATCTGTTTACTTCCCGCCGTCTAGACACAGCAGCAGAAGCAAAAGTAGTTACAAAACATTGGTGAAATTGCGTCGAAAATTAAACTCGGGTCGATGAAGAATGTATTCTGATGCATTTTCAAGCCAATGTCTTGTTCAGATTATATTCATATTCGATAGACAATATTTTCCAATCTCCTTTGAGGGGGATTTTGTTCAAATGTTCCTTTCGTGGAATTAGAAAAGAGAGAGGAGGAAAAGTAATCTGATTTATTGTGTGAGGACGACGACCTTTAAAAATGTGATCATATGAATATGAAATGCGGTAAATATGTAAAGTACACAATTAGGGTGAATTTAATATTAGTAGCCTATGTGATTAAAAGGTGTGTGACCATTAAGTTAAAATATGTAGTATGTAGTGTCGTATTTCCTTGGTTACACAAAAGTTTCTTCTGATTAAATTCCATTTTAACAAGGCCACATTTGTTTTTCCACTTTGTATTATTTCTCCCTTATCATTCTTGCCAAAATGACGGAACACGTTCTGAAAAAAACGAAAGAAAATCCTCCCAATTTTACGGCAAAATAGCTGGGAAAATAACACACGTAAGATTGCAGTATCAGAAAAAAGAAGAATCCATACACGATCAAAACCAATATCAAACTTGATTCAATAGGAGGCTACAAAACAAAGTCATTTTCGTATATGATGGCAGTTTCGCGCCATTAATCTGAAAGGAAATGGTTTAATTGAAACATTATTGCCACCTTTTCGTTGTGTTATTATCAATTACACGTTTATAAGGGGGAGGAGACCGACCAAGGTGTGAAGAAGGAAATAAAGAGAAGAAAACAATGCTTGTAATACGAGGCCTTGATTGGTTTTTCAATTATAGAGGGAGATCTAGTTTTATGTTGCATTTTGGTATCAAATGAATGTAGCGTTAATTATGCAAGATGCATCCAAGTTTCATCTTACTACGTATATCTCTTAGGAAACGTTTGTAATGTTTGTTTTGTTTCCCTACATCCAATTTTCCCTTTTACAATTGCAACATATGATGCTCCAAAGTTCTCCTCCAAACCAAAATTCGTGACTGCGAAAGAATGATTGCCACTCGAGAAAGACAGTTTCCAATTTCATCTGTTTCCGAGCTTTAATTTTCACTGTTCTTTTCACAACGAAGGTCTGGCGTTAATGAGAGATGTTTAACACATTATTTTGCATTATAAAGACGGTTTGTGTGCATGTCGTACCTTCATTAGTATCTTAGTCTGCGTGTAAGGAGCATTAGATTGCATTGAACATTCTTGCTTTAATGCACAGTAGCTTCATACTGTAATTACTTTTTGCATGATGATTTTGTTAACTAAAAATAATTAAGCTTATTTAAAAATTAATCTGGCAGTTACTTCTATTTTAAGCCAATAATTTAGTGCATTTTATAGATACACAACCCACAGTTATACTTCTCCCCCTTCAATATAATATTATATAGTGTCTCCCCCAGCCAGAACACATCCTGAATACTCTTTTTAAAGCTCCCCTAATCTCCCCACTGCAATTCTTTGCTTCTTCTCCTTTCCACGGCTAATCCATCATTCCTCATCTTTTCGTCGTCATGAAAAAGGGGACTCAAAAAAGTTGAGGGACGGATTTAGAAAGTTAGATTAGGCTGCAATTTTCAAAGTCAGAATGCAACTAGAGGTACGAGAAGAACTTGAGGTAGCATATTCTTGGAGGGAACAAAAATATATTCTCTCATTCAAGTAGTCGCTCCTTCGGTAGTATAATTTCCCCCTTTTTGTCTTTTTCTTCTTCTTTCCAAGCCAAAATTGCACGGTTGAGATGATGAAAAAGGAACCTAAAATGAGCAAGAAAATAAGGAAAAGAAGATTCTCCTTGGGTGCTGGGGAAGGGTTGCCAGAAATAATATATATAATTCACATACTGCTTTTTATAATAAAATCATTCAACCAAGAACCTATATTTTATCATCTTTCATAAAGATACCTTTAGATGTTGTTACTTATGTTACTTATACACTTTTAAAGTTGGCGACCCTGAACATATATATTGTTAACCCCCTCCTCAGTCAGTTATCTTCTTTCTTTCTTCCCCCAACTTGTGTAATTTGCATGGAGCTTATGACCGGCGTAAAAAGAGAGGAGAAGAAGCCCCTTCAGGCTGCTCTGCAACAGTGAAAATAGCCCTTTTATACTTCTGTTTTGTGGCCAATTTTTGCTCTCGGGGAAAAACTGCCATGAGGGTCTTGTGTTGCCATTGGCGAAAACGTCGTTATCCCGCCTTTTAGAGACCGGAGAAGTTACGACTGCTGTTTGCTCAAGGTTAGCTGGCTGCTAATAAGATATCTCTCTGAAGCAGCACATGCGAATATATAAAAACCGGTTTTTGTCTCCCAAAAAGTGTACCAAAAGGCAGTCTTCTGCTGGGCCACCTTAATTTATAGATCGTGGCTGAAGCCCATTCTTTATACTCAGGTTGAATAGACGCCGCCGTCAAGGCCTGAAAAAAGGAATGCCTCCGTTTCTCTTTTTGATAGCAATCGCTAATCAACTCAATTCAAACTTTGGAGCAAACCCCGCTCGCTCGGTCAAGACGTTGTTGTTGAATCTGTATGTCGCTAAAACTGTGTCATCCCAGAAGGCGACAGTTGGCAGATGATGCCATAATATCATGATGATAGTATAGTAGTGTAGTGGTGGTCCATCGGCTGCAACGCCGCTTGATGGATGGACTTGAGAGTAGCGGATTGTAATTATCGGCTTCTCATTTTCACTTTCTTCGGCCGAAGCCATTTTTGTGCACGGTGTTATGTGCCGAGATTAAAGGCATACGTGGAAGATGCTAAATATAGCGTATTAAGGTTTCACCTATGTAACGTTAAGAATCACTCTCCAATTTTCATTTCTCCCGTGTGTGTGTCGGCAAATGGCAAATTAAAGTCTTCCTTTTCACCTTTTTATCCGTTAGATTTTAATAGCAATATTAGCTGCTGCTCAATCTCTAAAGAATCTTGCAACCGCCAAAAGATTTTTATTGAGCCCGCCGATGATGGATGTAATTTGTAATTGCGTTACTTTTAAAGCTCTTTTTAGACACTAATGCCCTGGCAAAGATAGACTTTACCTTGACTAACCATTAACTAGGATACACTTCTTTAAATGCTTTATTTTTGCCTCATCACCCAAAATGATGTCAAAAGTCCCCTTTGAATGGAGGGAAAATGAGGCGAAAACATTGTGTCATTGGAGGTAAAGACCTCAAAAACCGCTTCCGAGCGAAATCAAAAGCAAATGAAAATCACGATCTTTTTATATTTTTTTCGGTAGGTCATGATACGAGATTTTCTCGGGAAAAAATGTCGAAATTCTAGGATTAGTTCCCAGGATTTCGAACGGAAAAACTGCACGGATATTTTTGGTGGCTCATTATATTGGGAGGAATGCTTTATAGTTTAAAGCCTGAATTTTGATGCACTGCACAGTGGATTTAGATGAGGAACCTCATATTTCGTTACAAACTACAAGGAGTCAAGAGCTATCTGAGCCCACTGTGGGTGTGAGGTGTTTTTCGCTGAGAGCGTGACGAATTTCCTCCTCTATGGCGAAAATGTGACAAGTTGATATCATCTTAAGAGAGTCAATCTCTCTCTCTCTCTCTCTCTCTCTCTCTCTCTTCCCGAGACGAATTTGGTATGTCAAAATCTGGCGTGCAAAAAGCTATTTATAGTGGGGATCTCGAGCCCGGTGCTTTTTGAATTAGCAAAAGACTGTACACACGATATAATGCCGGCTTTGTTTTCTTCTTCGTCTTTTAACCCCGGGCTAAAGAGCAGCAGAGACTTCTATTTTTCTTGCAGTCCTTAAATAAGGAGTTGTTGAGCTACAACCAAGCTCATTTGACTATGCTCGACCACAAAATGGGTTTAAACGGGGAAGGGTAACATGGTCGAAAATGGGGTTGTTACGTATAATGGAAACAAAGTCATTCCACAGCTTTCGACATAAGTTCACCCTATCCTATAAGATGAATGGGGTCTCTAAAATCGGTCATTTAGTTTGAGGATTACAAAGAAGAGGTTCTTTATTTCTAGAGAGGGTTAAGCCACCGTTTTAGCGAATAATTTCGCCCTGACTGAAGCCACTTTTTTCTAACTGAGGGAAGACTTATGACTTTATGCCTTCAAGGGAGGCTTTGGAGGGGTAAAAGTAGCATGGAGCCAAACAGTGCTAGAGGTCAATTTTGCGAGATTAACATTTGAATAAACTTCAATATATAACGTGAGAAAGTCTTAAAATATTGGCATGCTTCTGTGATAAGAAGTTCGGTTAGATATTCATTTTGGAACCACTTTAGGCCTAGGAGTTATTTCAAACTAACACAGTGGACCTAGGGGATGATCGAATATTGACAAAGCTCCATTAAGTGTATATAATTTTCACTAGACACTACTGTGCGGCTTGCATGCTCTCCATGCCTCAAACCCCTTTCAGCCCCAAACCATGCCTCAACCAGTTTCAAATTTCTTCCACCTTTAAGCTGGAATGTTACAACGGACATTTATTTCGCCGCTGTCAAATATATAGATTGAATTTCGCACAGTGTGTAAATAAATGCCAGCTTTCAAACACAATTAAAGCTGAGAAAAGGTTCTTTTATCGCCTTAATGTTAGCGCAGGTGTGAACTTTAGAATAGCTTTTGGCAACATGTTTCAATCTAGGACGTGACAAATGTTCCCTTTGAATAATGTTGCCAATTTGTCAGTAAAATTCTTCATAATGGCACCCCTGAATTACATGTACTTACAGAGCTGAAAGCACGATTTCATGCTCTCGGGTCAAATCGTTTTAGCAACCCTGTAATAAAAGAGAGCGAAAAGATCGTTTTCGCAGACCGATCTCGTAAATTTCACAACAAGGGTTCTGAAAAAATCATCTTTAAACATGGTGGAAATCTAATTCAACCGTTCAGGATCGGGTTTCTAGAACCTATTTACACTTCATAGTGGCTCGATATGGATAGACCATACTGATACAAACAGACGAATGTTTTTGAAACCGGTCTTTACGTGCTTCCCAGCCCCAGGGAAGGTGACCGAAGGAAGAGCAAAAACGTTGCAAAAAGGTGAGTTTTGTTGAGGTAGGTTTTAAGAATATTTTGAGCCTTTATTCTACCTGAAGCTCCTTGTATTGGAATTGATGAAATCCAGCTCTGAACACAACCCACCTTTTCAGGCGATGATTTGGTTTCAAGGTTATATCGAAGGCAACGTTTTTGACCGGGCAAAAATATTATCCCCTTTTTATTTGCATTCCAAGCTCCACTTTTACCAAGTTTACATTGTAAATATTTTTGTTGTTAAATGAGTTGAAGAAAGGGCGAATAATGTTTACATAATTGCTTACATGAGTTATCTGTAATATTTAAGCTGATAAAATGCGGATTAATACTATAAATATTGATCACTTCCAACATTTTATAACAAACCGAAGAACGAGGTTGTGTTTTATTGAGAGTACATCATTATTTTTGGTCTATTAAAGTAACTGCTAGCTTGATAGGATTAAAAGTGTTTAATTGACCCTAATGCTTTCGTTTGCAAATTGCGCGAGAATGACGCAGGTCAAAGGTCTATTCACATTAATGAGGCTTTGGGGCGCGTGTTCTACCTTAAAATAAATTGCGGATCGATTATAGATACCTATTTAAACGTTCAGATCCACTTCACACATGTCTTATTTGTGTAATTTACACACTTGAGTAAACTGCCTACGACGCATACTTCTACGTCGCAAATATTTAAGCCTTTTTGCAACTGTTGCCTGCAAAGCCCTTTCCCTTCTTTCTTAGTTGATCGTAGGCCTGTGAAACTCGTCGCGTCTTTAGCTATTAAATAATCAATACAAGGAAAATGTCTCATCAGTACATTCCCAACATTCAACATGACCGAAGTGGTCGACCCGACATCAAGCCAATTTCTTCACAATTACAACGCCACCTTGCCAGTGGAGTCGTTCAGAGTGAAGCCAGACAATAGGAAGTTCCTGGATAACTGGCTCCAACACAACCGTCCCTGGTCCAGGGTATGGACCAACGGGTCCAGACCTGATATTGGATGTCTCACTGTATTCTCAATGTCCAGGACAGAGCAGGATATAAGGAGCTACGAGTCGTATCCTGAGAGAGAGCAGGCTGCTAGATCCGAATGGAAGCAGCTCATGGCAGCAAGAGAGGAACTGGACTACAGTCACATCAAACAGCTTGCGAATAAGTATGACATCCACGGCGGCAAAATGATCATCTCTCCATTTATTCCCGCCGCAAACGATGTTTGGCAGAAGATTGTCATGGCTCTGGCCTATGAGCAGTTCCCAGAGTCTGTGGTCGAGGTGAATGCCAGGCCAAAGACCAGGTTTCATAAGGATGAGAAGGCGACAACGATCTACATTCGAGTCAAGGATTGGCAAGACTACAGCACTGTACTGAAGGTGGGGGAGGTGTGTCGAAGGATTGGGATTTATACAGCTATACGGTTGAAGCCGGATATCCTTACGGTTATTGGGACTTACAGGGTAACTATGCATTTGTTTTACTATGCTGAGCATAACAGAATGGGCAAAAGAGGACTTGCAGGTTGGTCTTAATGAACTTCGCACTTTGGAGTTTATAGAACCTCTAGGACTAGCACACTACTGGAAGAGACTCCCTCTAACTTTTGTGACGTGCATTTTTTAGCATGTATATCTATGATTTTAGGACAATCAATCTGCCCAGGGCCTGCCCCGACCCACAGTCTTAACTCTGAGAGATGACCTCCAATATTATGGCATCAAACCGACCAACGACCAGAAGGCATTCTTTACCTACAATTTGCTCTCTTGGAAGTGGAAGCGCCCTGCTCAGCCCTTGGAAACTGTCCCAAAGGAAATTAGCAAAGAATTGGGTCAGAATCAATTGGAAGATATTGAAGCTGTAAAGAAGAAACAGAGAGATGATATCTTGAAGAATTTAAAGTCCCAAAATAGTCCCGAAAGTAATGATGAAAATGGAGGCAAGGATGTGAAGGAGGAAGAGTGGCAAGTGGTGACCCATAGAAGGAGGAGGTCCAAGTCCCTAGCTAGTACGAAGAAACGGAATATAAAGAGGAATTAAGGCACATTTAGGTGCTGCCAAGGATATATCAGAGTCACAAAGAATATATAAAGGACATTTATGTAGTAATGATTTCAGAGTTAAAAAGTACCTTAATAAAGACTAAAGTCGCTGGTCATATTTCGTTTATATTTCATCCTTAACATGTTTCAGATACTTTTACTTTTCTAATGATCCTTTTTATTCCTTTTATAGTGACATCATAGGATACCGATAACGTGCTCTGCCCGAGCACAACACAACCGTATTTAACCGGTAGCCATGTCACTCTTCCCGGCAGTTTATACAAAGATAACTTGAGCGTACTTTTCCCGTTTTTCACAAGTGTCTGCTTTTATTCCCTGCTCATCTAGTGTTCAAGTGTAAACACATTTCCCCCGATGAAAACTGCGTAATTCCCTTTTTCGCCATCAGTGTCATCACATTTCACTGGACTCGAGTTGTTGTCGGAATCCAAAACGTTGCTGTGTAATTTTCTCATTACTTTCTTTGCACGCGAAAGTGGCAAAAGTTATCTCAGAGTTTGGAGGAAGTCGTTCCACCCGACCAAACATTTAAAACAGTACGTATTACAAATGTCCGATCGGGTGAATGAAGAAGCGACAACACGCAGCTCCCTTTTTGCAAATATATTCTTCTCTGTCCGCCGTTTTTACTGTTGTACGCGTTTCCAACTTCACAACGATTAGAGCCTATTTTCCATCCAACTTCAGTTTCCAAGAATATTCTCTCGTCTTCGTCTTCTTCGTCGTAGTACATGTGCTAAAACTCTCCAACATGTAAAAAGTTCGCAATAAAATCGCCAGCGTTGTCGTTTTTTGCGGTTGTATAAGGGCAACGTGGCTGCTTCTAACAGGCGTGGGTTAGTAGCTGAGTTGTCTTCTCTATCTCCCGGCCAGCGCTGATGACTAGCACACAACTTCCACCTTGGCTGATTCAGCTCTAGACATGACTGCGCAAAAAAGCACGCAAAATAGAGGAGGAGGGTTTTAGCAATGGCTGGTTTGGCGCGAATATGGACTGGAAAACGGAAAATACCATCAGTGAAGACTGAATGAGGTTGGTTTATAAGCTCACTTTTACATGATAAGTAAAGACAGAATATATTGGATTTAACGTCCAAATGAGGACACTCCCCATTCTCCCCTTTTTCGCAAACTCGTACTCTGAGACCTTCAAAAAGTTTCAAAGCTTGCTCGATCCCAGCAGCAGCAGCTGTGTCGTAGTAGTAGTAGAAGCTGCGCTTCTTTTACCCTTTGCATGCAACGTAGTTCGTGCAAAAAATTGCGCACGCCAAGTCGTAAAAAGGGTTGACCCGGCGCGACGGTTACAGCGAATTTTAAGGCCGGTTTTGGCAAATATAAGACAACGTGCGTTTAGTAGACTCTGGAACACAGTGGCGGGAGGAGAGAGAAGTGTTTTGCAAAAATCGGTGTTGAAAAGGGGGTTTAAGATGTGATGTAAATACTTGTGGCATTATTGTGATGATGGCGGTATCATGTGACGTGAGAGGTGTCTATAAAGGTGAATGAATGCATTACCTCGTATCCAAATGATAAAACAAGCTAAATATACAATGAAAGTGCTCTAGAGGCTGAAATTTTGTCGTGTGGTATCAGCCTTATTATTTTACAGACTGTTGAGAATATCTCACATTAAGGAAGTCATTAAACACCAGAAACGTCGATTGACAGCAAAGCCGTTTTTTCGCAAAAAAAGATCCGTAACTGAAAAAAATGAAGCTGAATATAAACGGACTTTGCAAAGGGAGAAGAAAGAACAGCGATTGAGACTTTTACGAGCTTAAAATAAAGGGGAGCTCCTCTCTGTAGCAACGACAGCCCACACACACACAAACCGTAAAAGAACCCCACCACGGTTTATTCATCGATTACAAGGCTTGCGAATGTGTTTTAGAACGCAAAAGAAAAACGTGTGATCGTGTAGCAAGTGTCTCATGTGTGCAGAAAAAGGGCAATAACAAAAAGAGAGCTACTTTTTGCTAAACGCCGGCCGTGAGAGAGAAAATGTGTGTAATATCCTAGCTCTCAGTCCTCCGCGATAAGTAGTTTAACTCTTGCAGAGAGCATTGAGAAAGAAAGAGTCAGAGAGACGGCGCTTGCTCAGCCGCGGGACAGCCCAGCTAAAAACTTTATTGCCATTTTTTTGCTCGCTGAAAAAAACAAGAACGAAAAAGAGAGATAGAGAAAAACCAGTTGCTAAAAGAGTGAGCTGCGGTGCGCTAGGCAGTGTTGTGACTACAAGCACAGTGGTTATATGAGTGTACCTGTATTTATATGGACAGTGGTTTGATTTGTATATAAGCCCACTGTGCGGCATTCCGCTGTCGCAGCCTCGCAAAAAAGTGTATTTTATGGGACATTGGATTGAGTTTTGACTTTTATGAAGAAGGAGTTTAGAATATATTATTATGGCCCCTAGAGGAGAAGAAATATAAACCCACGTGTTCAGTGAATAAAGATTCATTTAAAGATGCTGAGTGAAAGAAGTTGATTATGTGACTGTTCCTAAAATTATATGAACTTATACGTGTCCAAAGAATAAGAAGACTGATTTTAATACATTTTCAAGACTGATTATTACATAAACATTGCAATTGTGATTATTACAAAAAGCACTGATTTTCAAATGAAGATAATGCACCTTCAAGACTGAGAAAAGAATTATATCACTGTGATTGTCCTATAAATATTGTATATATTTTGATACTTAAAGATTTCAAGCTTCATGTGTGTTTTGTCAATGTGTGCGTCCAAATGTTATAAACTCTTATGGCCATACAACCAACTAGGGAGTGCCAACCTCATAAGGTTGGTTAAGACATTCTCTATCCTGTAGAACCAGGAACTTCATCCACGCCTTTACATCAAAGGCTGGGAGAGAGAAAAAGGCTGAGAAGAGACTCTATGAACTATATTGTGAATTGTGATTTAAGAGTGATTTTTATTGTTTTCCATAACCATGTCTAATTCATCTTCGCCACTCCAACCTGGAATGGCCCACACTGCTGCCACTGGGGACATGATGACCTCGCCAGATAGGTTCATGCTACTGGCTGAGACTCAGCAGACAGTGACACCACTAGCTGATGTCATGGTGGATGTTGTGCCAACGCCACTTGGAGCACCACCACCACTAATAACCAACAACAACAATAACAACAACAACATTGGCGGGTTCAGACAACACCTCTCCCCGCCAGATGGCGCTGCCAACAACACTAGGGCAGTCTTCGCCACGCCAAACTCTGTGGATGGTCGGACAACGCCAAGATCAAAATCAACGTCCCCAGCCACGAGCTCGTCCTCCTCGTCCCACGGCCGCGTCGTGACCGTCCGCCGGTCCGCCAACTCTGCCGTGTTGGAGCTGCCCGCGTCCGCCAAGAACGTCATCAAACTGGCTGATGAGAAAAGCGCGGGAAATTCAAATCCGTCCCCTGGCGTCCGCGCCATCAACAACAACAGCGTCCGCGCCGTGGTGATCGACCCCGACCTCCTGGGCGACATTGACGACCTGCCCGAAGTGGAAACATTGTACCTGGACCTCGTCACCGAGGATTACAAAGCCATGATCACAAGGTAGGAGTTTGACGCAACTTTTAAACGGTTTTCTCTTCTTCGTAATCCGTGGATTTAAACGGGAAATGTTTTTAAACTGGAAGGAAAATCCCCTATTTTTTCCATCATGCAGTTGGCTTTCTATGAAATGGTGGGAGAAGGGGGAGAAGCAAAATTTCAAGAAAAGGGCTTTCACTATTCGTTCCAGTTTTTGCGCAGAGGCTGCAGCGGCAGCAGAGAGGGAAAGTATGAAGAGGAGCTTTTGCCTCCTCCTGTCTCTTGGGTAGCATGCCTGCTTCTATCTACTGTGGCAAAAGTCCTATCAAGGAAATCCCGGTCACTGCACGGAGGCTCCGTTTCTTCTTCCATATATTTTGATCTCCTCCCCGTTTTGCCATATCTGCAGGATTCTTTTTAGCACTCTTCCCATGGATTGTGTGTTATGGGCTGAAAAGGATAATGGGGACGGGGGAAACTTTCTCTTAATGATATTAGCAAAGACTATCTTCTGACCTTATTAAAGTGAGAATAAGCTCTAGAATGAATATGAATTCATGAATCTAGCAAGCAAGTCAAGGTCGAATTTTGCGGTCCTAGTTCGTCTGTCAATAGTTCTTTTTTATATTTCTCGTTTTCTTCTTTTCTGGCCCTTCTATTTCCCCCTTTTCATATTTATTTTTATGAGTGAAAGCTCTAGTAGTACGAGTACTACGTACAACTCTGCAATTTTCTTCCCTTCTCCTTCCCGAAAGGCCATTTCATTTTCAAGCTCTCCTCCTCCCCCTCGCAAAAGGGACATAAAACTGCCAGAAATGGCTCAGCTATTGCTTGTAAGGGGAGAACGAAAAAAGCTTTCTATAATTCAGGGCTGCCATTTTGCCTCCATGATTGCATGATTCAAGTGTACTTTGGTTATGTTTCATGGCATATTTATACAATCTGTCAACCCTGATTACAATTCTCTCCCCACTCTGTTCGTCCTTGTCTCTGCTGTTTCAGCGCTTTAAGCAAAGAAAACTTTTTTGGCTTGGCAAAAAAGTAAAAGGAGGGGTCCGTCCGGCCAAGAGAAGGGGGATAAAAAGGGCAAAAAGCATAACGTAGCCCCAGCTAAACAATCATATTTGCAGCATTTAAAATTCTTCATTCAAAAACATAAGAAACTTTTTCCCCTTCTTGCCTTGTTTGTGTATTTCCGTTCTACATTGATTATGACATTTATAGCATCAAAACTTTGCAATGTTTTTCCTTGGAAGCTGCTTTACAAACAATGTTGTTATTAGAGCCAACGACGAAAGAAACGTTAAAAATATTTTGTCCCTGAATTTGTTCTCGGTATAAAATGTTGTTTTAAAGCGCGATTTAAATGGCAAATTCTTTTCTCGCCTTCTAACGATATCGTCTCTTCTACACTTTCCAAAAACACGGCCTTTAGAAAGAGTGGAATCCGCATATTTACAAAGCTTTTCATTCTTCTTCTTCTGCTTTCTCGTCCTCGTCCCCTCACCCTTATTTTAAAACGTGATATCGCTGACCTAGATCTCAATTTTCTACGGAACGTACCCTCGTGCAATATGAGAGTTAAACGGACAGTCCGTTTATAGGCATCTTAGAGAACACATATTATACAGAAAGTCACCGTTCGCCGAGGAAAATGATATGACGGTCCGGTTCCAATATTATTAATACTCATGTCAATGTACTTTCCTTTCCTATATTATGATACAAATAGTATCCGTTTAGTGTTGATGGTGTTCTTAAAATTGCCACAACCCTCAATGCGCAAAATATATACAGTGAGAAGGGGACGCGTTCTAAATCGTGGCCTTATAAAAATGTTACATTTAAAGGACATTTTGACGGCTATTTATGAAAGCAGAAAAATCTAGATCGTGACTGCAAGAAGGATTAAATATTGACGAAGAACGAAAATGAATATTCGTAAAAATGTCACAGAAATAATGATATCGCGATATAATCGATTGGCGCCGAATTCTGAGAATTGACGGGATCGCAAAAAATTTGGCTTTGACGTCGTTGTAAAATATTTATTAATTCGGCATGTCCAAAACGACGCATTTACACAGTGGGTTGTTGTCATAATATATAAACGTTCTTTATTCCATTCTTTATTATATTTATCGTCAGTCCTATGTGATCATAATTCCCGATCGTTAATATTCATTCCGCAAATTGTGTACATTTTAAAAGCAAGTTTTGCTTATCTCCTCCCTGCAAACTTTTCACTAATAGCGATCTTTATTGATATGTCAATAGACTTAATCCTCAATTATTCATAGGTTGCAAGAGAGCAAAAAGTCAAAGTTTTAGATTGATAAAAGGTCATGATGAACGGCGAAATGTTATTGACAAATTTGATGTTTATGGCAAAGCTGTTCATTCATTGAATGTTGTGCAATGTAAATCCCTGGCAAATTGTTTGATAAATATTGATTGCCAAATCAACAAGAAATTTATCTCAGCAAAAAAATCAGACCGGTCTATTGCTAATATTTTGCATGAACTTTACGTACACAAGGTATCCCTATGACGTATGAGTGTTTTGAATGTACCTTTAAAATGCTCACAATTAATCAGTTAAAAGAAAATTGCTCTTTAAGTACAACATAAACGTGCGTGCTAAAGTCATTTTGTAACGTTGTTCCCAGGAATTCTCCAGGTCAATTTACACTTGCAAAAATGGTCAAAATATTGATATACTGCCGCTAATAACCCCTCTAAAGGCTAAAGCCATCTGTCAAACCCGAAAATAATACTTAGTCAGCATTGCTTTAAAGTGAGCAAATATCGAGCGATTGCTAATCTTCTTCTTCTTTCCTGACCATGCAAAAATAATATTCGCGTGTACTGCGAAATAAAAAGCAAAATAATTGCTCATTTCGCAAGAAATTTGTGCCACGTTCTCAGTTGACAGAGTGTTGTCGATAATAACGGAGCATGATTTGGAACAATATGAGAAGTGACGATATCTCGGATGAGGAAGAAGAGGTCGAATACCATCGGAGGTGCCTGGGTCGGAGACCTGAAGGCTCCGAAGAGTATCCCGAAGGCTCCGAAGAGACTTTAAACATAGCCTCCGAGGAGACCCGTCCAGCAGGAGACTCCCACTCGGACTGTCATGCCGTTGTATATGGCAACTCGGAGGTCCCCATTTCGGAGTCTCGTTCGGAGTCTGACCGCCCCCACCTCCTTCTCGTCCACCCTCCGGCAATGCAAATGCACCGCAATAGGTAAGCTTTTGTCGAGCTCTTCTAAGTTACGACCTGTCGCCAAATGGCTCCCCAAGCACCAATTTTAAAGGGGGCGGGACGACAAAGAAAGACTCGATTTGTGGCGTTTAATGAAGGAATCTTTTCCCCGGGGGAGCCACCAGAAAACATACACACTGCACAAAGAGGGTGTGTGTGTTGTGTTGGGTCAGTGTGTTTGGTCAGTTGTGACACGTGTGTGACATACTTTTTAGGGGAAGGAAGGTGCTGCGTGGCGGTCGTAAAAGGCAATGAGTTGGATGCCCAGCTGATAAAAAGTTTATATTTAACATCTAGATGAATACATTTCCTCATATGAAACTGAATAAAAACCACTTTAAATTTAGCATTTTGTACTGTAAATACAATTCTTCTTATAGTGTCACTTTACCCCGTGAAATGACCGTTTAACATTTTATATGCCCAGGGAAACTTTCCGCATTTCCTTTCACCTGCACGGATCCGTTGAGAAATAAAATTGAGAGAGATTGAAGACCTGAAAATAGAAGTCGTTTTAACACAAAAAAAATCGCTAATGACTGGGAAACAAAACGAAATAAAAAGAGAGGAAATGAACAATGCAATTAAACGTCAGAATTAAACGAACTCTGGTGTGCTGGAAATGAAATTAGAAGCTTCACCTTTGAGACTTATATTTTCCACATACGGTTTTACGTAGCATGGGGTCTGAGGATACAAGATCGTAATTAGACCTCTTTTCCCCCAAATTCGACTATATCCTGTAATTGAGTTATAAACCCCCATTCAAAGCTATGTAAAACGTGTTTGAAATGCATGAATATTGCATCTCTTGATTTAATGGTGTCTTTACAGCCGTGACATGTCACTTTTGAGACCATTATTTTCCCACGAGAAAGAATTGTATTAGCACACTCCAGATGAACTAGAAACGTATGCAGAGTAATCTCTCTCTCTCTCTCTCTCTCTCTCTCTCTCTCACTC
>LR139446.1:0-26350 GCA_900659605.1 Tisbe holothuriae | reverse complement strand
GATCATTTTTTTCTCACTATTTATATTTTTTTTACATCAGTTTATTTTTTATCTAATCCTATGTTGAGATATCTCTCTCTCTCTCTTCTCAATCTCCCCTTCCTCCTCCACTTGAGATCCAGCTTACACTGCATTACTTTTAAAGCATCAGAAGAGACTCTCGTACATATCATAAATATGCCTCTTATGTCCCCCTTTTCCTACAATGCAAGAGTGCAATATAACGAGGACAAATGACCATCACGTCAGCTGTAAAATCCCAAAACGTGAGCTCTTCTTCTTTTTTAAGAGACTGATGATGTTGTTTTCTACATATATTTTCCCCTGGGATTTTACTTCTTCAAGTGCTTTTTATATCTTTGTGTGTCAAGCTCATCCTGTTTCTGTCACTTTATGGTCAGGAGAATTAAACTTTATGGCAGCACACGAGGAGAATGGAGGAACATATGTGTCCAAGGTGCATTAAAGATGAAACGCAATTTCAAAACGACAAGAGAAAGCAATGTGGTTGCAGTGGAGGAAAGAAGAAAGCTTCATACTTTCCACTATTTTTTTCCAAAGGAAAGATCCTTTCTACGAGATAAGATTGAAGTAGCTGGAACCGTTTTATTGAGTCAGAAGGAAAGCTACAGAGGTTGAAACTTTGTGTATGCTTACAACATATTATATGCAAAAATGTATTGTTTTACAAAGGCGAAGCTTTGTGAAAAAAGTAATTACTGAAATACGATAATATTAGCAAATTATTCCCACCCAACTTCAATAAGGAGCAAACTTTATCTCAATTATATCCACTAAAATTGGATCTATCGTGATCTAAAATGTGTCACAACTGACCAGACAACAAAACTAATAATAATGCAGGTTCCGTTCATTTTCATCTGGGCGTTACCTCAACAATGCACAGATACACAATCACCATATCATGCAATGGCTACTGAACGAGTTTCAAAGTAAAACAGTCCCTGCCTTTGTTGTGCTTAAAATTAATCGATGGTATACCAAGCCCAGCCTACTTTAACAACGTAACTCTTCTTTCGGCTTTTTTAAAGCTGAATGCACATGCAGTTAGCCGTTCTTATGCTTCTCCTCCACCTTTTCTTTCGTGATTATAGGATGAGATAGGCTTAAAATGGGAAGCAATTTATAACGAAGACGTGCGCTTACAAGGTTTAAACGGACAGTGGGTCACGTATAACTCTTAACATGACTCTTTATGTATACATGACCTGGTTAACGTTTATAAAGTGCACTAGTTAGGACTTCAATGAAGGGAAAAGACGCGAGTGTAACGAATATATAACTCCTTTCTCGGGGATTAAAAAGAATATATATACGGAAAGGAGGTTTGCGGAAATGAGAGGTGCTTTAGTCAATAATTGGGCTAAATTCTCATCATGCTCTTGGTTTCAATTAATACGGGCAGGAGGTTCACATTTAATATGGCAAAGTATGACAATGCCTTTTGTGAATCAACACTTCTGCAAATGTTGTCTTCACATGCAATAAGGGTTTGAATATGACCGACCTAAAAAGTAAACAAATTACAAGCAAAAAAACTTTTCTGTGCGGTCAGTACATACGGCGATCATTTAGCGATAAAGCTTGCCGCTGTCCTTGCAAGCGCATTTGTACAAGCCCTGTTTTGTGCTAATATACACTGCGACCTTTCCGAGTAAATTGCCACAAAAAGACAACTTTATTATGGTGTGTCCACCACAGAAAAACATACACACAAGTTCAGAACCAATTATACACGGCGAAAAACACCGAAACGGTTTCCTCCTGAAAATAAATGCACTTTTCCTACGACGTGTAATTGTTTCTTCTTCTTCTTCTACTGACAGAGTTATCAATTACGACAGCAGTCGCTCTGGTAGTAGTCGTAAGATGAAAGAGGGAAAGGAAAAACAACAGGTTATTTTCTTGACTCAGCTTTGCGGTAAAAGAGAGGCGTTACATGGAATTACCTTCCGTATGGTTGCAAAAGGTAATAGTTACATTTTAAGGTAATGCCGTACTTACCGTTCGTGGCATATAAATGCCATCAGTTTTTGAATGAGTTAGTACTCTTTCTTTTGGATGTATTGTAATAGTAATCAGGAAAGAGTACCAAGTAATTCCTAGAATCCCATAAAGTAGCAGTTTCCCCGCGCACTATCAATGCATTTCTTTCCCCCGTGTAAGTGGCAAAACGATACCTATCAATGACGTTTATTAAGAGCATCGTTTTCTTCTTGCACCCCTCTTGTAACAGAATCCTGCAATGAAGAGCAGGATTAATCGGGGGTATTAACAGATATTCAGAGAGAGGATCAATCTGTACATGGTTATTATGTACATACATACTAATCTCCATATAATGGTATTATGTGCCCAATTAAGTCCCCTACTTCTCTCTCGTTTTCGGAAGTAATGAATGTGCAGGTGCGTTGATTGACATATTTAGAGAGACCACTTGTGGTTAATGTCACTATTAAATAGGAAATATATGTTTTTTGCAAAAGCTGGTCTTGCTAAAATTAATAGTGCAAAAGCTGTCATGTGTGAAAATGGGAGTCGTTTTAGGGGGAGCAAAAACTGGTTGATGTATTAATAGCATAATGACAGTGGTTTAGGAATATGCTTCCGCTGTGCAAAAATGTATACAGTACGGAATGTGAATACATATATTATGGTTGGGCATTACAATTAAGTAGTAATAAGCTAGTTCAGACAGTTACCAATACCAAGTTCCTGACAATAATATAATGGCAATAATACTGTACAATTTTACTAAGTCAATATTGGACTTTTCCCCCCTTGATCAAGCATTGCACTCTCCTGTTCTTCGCGCCAGATCAGTTTCGATTTGCCACGCGAACGGAATTGCGCGATGATCGTAAACGGAACACTTCAATTACGCTGTGCAAGACACCGGAGATGACAAAAGAGGCCGAAAATGGAACAACCTGATGGCAATTATTGGCTGGGAATCGGGGGAAAAGGAGGAGCTTG
This sequence comes from Tisbe holothuriae, assembly GCA_900659605.1. Taxonomy (NCBI): domain Eukaryota; kingdom Metazoa; phylum Arthropoda; class Copepoda; order Harpacticoida; family Tisbidae; genus Tisbe; species Tisbe holothuriae. The sequence continues at coordinate 23,353 of LR139446.1, read as the reverse complement.
TTGTAAACTTGTAAACAATAACGGAGCTGGAGGATAATCTCGCTCAAGTGCATCATTTTGAACTTGAGTTTGTAATGAGCTTTCAGGGTTGCCATTCCGAGCATTACTTGCATGCATGGCTGAATTATGTGGTAAAATATGCCCCTTCCTCGTCTCTTTGTATTCATGCTGCCTGGGAGACGGTGAAGCACCGTGAAATTAAATAATATGGCAATTAAGCCTACTTTTTACGAAGAAGAAGAAGAAGAAGCCCCTTGTAACGATAATAATGCATAAGAGTATTAGCAACCTGATGTCGAAAATAACGCCTCTTATGAGCATATGCCCGACCAAACATGATGAAACCTGGACAAAGTACAGTTCAAACATGTGTTTAGCCGGATTGAAGCAACGAAGTCCTTGCGGTGCTTGACATTTTAAGCAGGATGCTTCTTGGATCATGTTGCAAGTTGATTAGAACTGAGGAGAGGAAGATTCTTATAAAAGCACTTGAGTTTGTTGATCTTGCTAAATGAGGCTTGCATTGGGAGGGAAGGTCAAATAGATTAATTCTGGGGAGAGTATTGTCATCAATAGTGGCAAAAGTATGTACTTTTAGCTCTACAAAGCAAGATTGAAATGATACCAAGATGTTTTATTGCCTTTTGTCTATTTTTGATGTCTCTCCATCACCTCGCTCGCGGGCACACGGCGGCAAGACGCGAATTTTTATGGCAGAATAGCGCGGCGGCGGCTTTTAGCGTCTTAAAAAACTTTGAGGTGTGACAAAATGTGAGATTCTTGCAGCTTTGACAGTCGAGTTCCCCCATTTTATGGCTAAAATTACGTGATTTCCTGTCGTAACACTGTTGCAGTTGTATGTGATAATGATGGATAAAATATGTACATCTTGGGAGTGTATTGTTGCAAATACTGCAAAATGTTATTATACTGACAATATATTGATTTATAACTATTGTATACGACTATTATATTTGCAAATAGTGTCATATTTAGAACGTGCTTTGATAGTTAGAGTGCCTCTATTCGCACTATCAATAAAATCATCTATCGCATAACACTTGTGTGCATATAAGAGTACCTTGAAAACGATGATCAATATGACGCCGGCAAAAAGTGTGTGTGTAATAATATTCAATAATGCTATTATCAAACACATTGGCCAAATATAATAATGTACACACATTTTTGTGTTGTATATACAAGCGCGTGTGACTCTGAAAAAAAGCGGATACATGTATGTGAATCTGAAAAAAGCAGAGTTAGGGGGAGGGCAAAAATATGTGCGTTCTAAATATTTTTCAATAATGATTAGTCTAATTATATTACTCCTCTCGCGGAGGACATATTTGTACATATTTTAATGTGAAAAATTGTTGTAAAACTGCCACAAAAAGCTGTAAGATTGCTATCGTACTTTTCCTGCTATTGTCTCCCTGTCGCTAATTTAGATCTAATTTAAGGCAGCCATTCATATTTTACCATGACAAAAACGTCTAATGTGGAATTTTTATGCTCTTGATAAGCCTGTTCCGTGTGTATTTTTGGCAACTTTTAAAACCTTGATAGGAGCAAGAGGAAGCTGTTAAAACTCTTACATGCAAAATGTTGGAGTTATCAACAAAAGTCCAAACTGAACTTCCCCTATACAGTGTCACATGCAAATAACGGTTATTAACCCGTAGTCCCTTATTTGGTCATGTTAGCTCCGTTATTGATAAACCGACTGTTAGCTATTTACCAAAAAAGTGACTCCACACAATTTTGTTTTATAATCTACGATGACCCAACAGCAGTTCTTTGCAACACAATATGATGCCGGAATAAAAAAATCGATGCCCTAAATTTTAAAACCCCAGAAATCGGAGGGGGGAAAGTGAAATCTTCTAGGGGAGATTCTTTTTGTGCTTGTTTGAAGGGGGCTTTAATTCGGTATTGATCCGAATAAGACTCTCATTATACTCGGTACGAGAAAGCTTTTCAATCGATTAGCGTCGATATTTATAAAGACCGTTTTTTGCCAACTGGCAACTGTCACTGTTTTAAACAAGCTGTATTGGGAACGATAAATTGGGGGATCCTAGTGACATTGCAACTTTTTATGATTGCAATTTGCAACCATTATTAATCAAACGATACTTGCGCAACAATTTGCACATTTTCAAGCTGCATTTTGTGGATCATAGTGACATTGCAACTTTATCAGATTGCCAATTTCAACCTTTAATTAACAAGCAACTATTTGCAACCATTTACAGCTTGCACAAATTTTACAATAATGCAAGTTTCCAAATGCTTACACACGTTATGTGCAATCATTCCCATGTAATGTCATTCATGTGCCCATGCATCCCAGGGTATAATACTTGCAGTCTTGCATGCATCAAGTGGACTTTCAACAACGACGTTATAACGATAAATAAGCGGACCTGTAATCCTCCTAGAAAGCAAATGCACGGAGGAGGTTTAATTACGTCGTTCACCATGGCAACCATCTCTGGTGGATGTCACCCAACCGCCGCGCCTGTTTCATCTCGTTATTTTCGCTATTTATACGCCTTCCTGCTCTATCAAATTATGGTCGTGATGCATTTACGTCGTCGCTAATCTTTTATTTGCCTCGATTGCTTTCTACACCACTTGAGATCACTGTTGTTGTTGTCATAGCAGCAAGTGGAAACCGGTGGTTAGCGGCTCACGAGACCGATGCAATGAAAGCTCCTCCATCTTGCTGTATCAAAAGGGGGCCTCTCCAAAAAATGGAGTTTATTCGGTCGAGCGCGCGCAAGTTCAAATTTAAGAAGAGTGCAATCGAAGAAGAAGAAGAAGAGAGGAAAAGTGCAGCTTTTATCACCGCGGCGCGTCGGGTGAGGGGGGGATCGCATATGCGGCTACGGCGCACCTGACACACACACAGCAGCAAGCGAGGCTAGCCCTTTTTTATGCGCTTCTCGTCGCCGTCGCCGCGATCAAAAAAGATGGCACAGACGGCGGTGCAACTCAAGCCCCTGGGGTAGGGTGAGAAAGAGAAAAGCGCTTCTGTCAAAATACACGACGGACTACTGCTACTACTATGCAATGCCGGCCAGCCTTTTTGAAGGCTTTTTTATACAGCAGGCAACAATTCAAACATGTATATATAGACGTCCGTCCGTACGGGTTTTAAGGCAGCAAAAGGATGGAGAATATTTTTACACACACTCTTTTTTCCGCGATGTTATCCTAGGGTTAAAACTTCGGGTCCGTCGCCGTCGAGACTTGGAGCGCATTTTATAAAGCTCTTCCTACTACGGACGGGAGCTTCATAGCTGCACTCGGTGGGCCCTATATCATCATCATCGTTTCTTTTTCCCCCACACCCGCGGGTTGCATTTTTTTCGCCTTCGCCCGTCAGTCGGAGAATAGCACCGAGCGCGGCAAGGAAAAGAACGAACATTTCGATCATAACATTTTCTCCGACTTTGTGTGTTACAATAATCGTGTGAAAGAACTCATTTGGCAACCGTGTAGAAAGGCTTTCCTCTGAGTGCACAAGCTCTGTACAACCCTTCTGCCAGAGCACGCGGCCACTTCAAGGCGAAAAGAAGCGAGAAAGGCCGAAGTCTGCAGAAGCTAGACGAGTGCTCACGCATTTGGCCTTGGACTTGTGTGAAGGCAAAAAAGAAGCAGCAGCAGCTCGCTCGCAGCCTTTCCTTGCCTCCTTCTCCTTCTTCCCCTCCCCTCGGGAAGAGAGAAAGAGAGCGCAATAAAGACCGAACCCTTCCCCTCGTTCCCGCTTTCCGCCGCCTTGCATTGTGCACTGCGAGCAGCAGCAGCCCTTGGGAGTGCGGCAGAGAGAGAGAAAGAGAGAGAGTTGCGAAGGCGCCGAAGGGCAGTAAAAAAAGAAAAAGCAGCAAAAAGCGGGTGATCTCAAAACTGCAGCCGCAACGAAGACAAGTTCGTTCTTCCTCCTTCGTTCGAAGGCAAGAAGTGTAAGGACGCAGACTCACGGGCAAAAAACGACCAAGACGTGCAGCTAGCAGTCCTCGCTTGCAAGTCGCGGCGTGAGGAGGACATTACTACAACTACACTTGTCGTCGTCGGAGGTGCACGTTTGCAAGAAAGGCGGAAGTAGAATCGAGTGAATGAAATAACAAGTGAAAGACTGCCGATCACAAGTGGGATTCATATGGTGGTCCCCAGCCACCTCCAGCTCGCCGCAGACCTGTACCCATCGCCGGCTGCAAAGGCCGCATTCCAGCAGCAGCAGACGACAACGCTGCTGTCACCGCCGTCGCCGGCGTCGCACGCGTTCCAGGCGCCACATCCGCCGCCACCGCCGCCCTTCCCCACGCCGACCACAGTCGCAGCCATGCTCGGCCTCAACCCACACGCGCCAAACCCGTTCCAGTCCATGCTGTTCGGGCAGCACGCACATGCCGCGGCCGCGGCGCAGATGGCCGCACACGCGGCTCACGCTGCCGGCGGTGGCCTGCCGCCGCCGCCCACGCCGCCCAGCACGACGACGTCGTCGTCCGGCCCTCCGCCGATGCCGCCCGCCGGGATGCCCAACATCAACATGTTTCCCATCATCTGGAATCACATCAAGCAGTAAGTCTAATGTTTGCCAATGTTCGGCAGGCCCCGCAGCTCATATCTGCATAATGGGATCAACAACAGCAAGAGTGAAACGAGAGCGGATCAAACGTATCACGTTGCTGCTGTTGTGTCAGTTTGTTTGTTTGTTTGCCAGCCTCTCATATCATCCAGCTCGGCCCCTGGGTGGGGCAAGCGACTGCAAAGGCAATCGTGATGTAACATAATCTCTACTTTTGCTACTTCAAACTGTTGCGAGAGCCCTTTTTTGCTCTCATTTTCGGGACATTTAAATCGCCCCTGTCACCGAACAAAAAACGAGGACAAAAAACCTTGTCGCACTTGTTCCTCCATTGTATTCAAACATTCGCAGCGAGTTCAATTGTTGCTCAGACACGGTTTTACAAACAACTTTTAAGCGCTTTTAATGCAAGTCCAAGGCCAGACGGAGTGTGATATTTTCCGTTTTTGCCTAAAAAGGGTGAAACTTCCCCTCTAAATAAACATAGCGTCGGATTAAAGGCGCAGATTACGCTTCTCTCTGTCTGGGACATAAATTAAGCGCAGACGGGGAAAGTGACTTCTTTGTATAATTGGGACAGTCCCCAAGAGGCTAAATGCATAGATTCCAAAGAAAAACACTTGAGATAGCATTAAAACGGCTGCTGCTGCTGCAGTTCACTAAGGTCGGGCGCTTGAGAAAGAACAACATTGAGCAAAGTCAGTAGAGGCGTTATTCGATATACACCACCAAAATATATGACATGTGCAACACAAAGGACATTTTTTGACGTTTTTATGCGTTGGAATTTAACGCTACGATCATTATAACCCTGCAAAATTGATATTGTGATCGTCGTTTTTATCCCCTTTTATATCCACTTATCGTGAGAACGGAGTCACTTCCATACGTCAAAAAAGTGAAGAGGAAGAGAAACCGTTGATATTTAATCATATCAAAAGGATTGCCGTTCAATCAATGGCTCCATTTTTGAAATAATACGTTGCAAAATAAGGGACAAATATGCTAATACGTCGTCGGGTAGATTTGAAATTGATTGACAAAACTCGACCTAAAAAGCGACGCCAAACACCCAAAAGGGGGAAGCAGCTTTGCAGCTTTTTTCTACATACAGCCGATATATAATTCAAATATAATTCCGATTGCAAATCAAATTCAAAGTTGTGCTTCATTGTCAACCGATTTTCCTCGCTCGATCGCCAGGCGCGTGTCCCAAGTCGGTTTGATTTCCATTGATCTCGAACAACTATATCCAACATCAATGCTCTGATGTATGCATACACAAACGGGTTGCAACTGCATAACAATGGGGGTTAAAAATACGCATATACCACCGCTATTATGCACATAATAATATATCAAAAAATGCTTGCATTATGCAAGTATTTCCAATCGCTATTTTTGAACAGAGTGCTAAAGAGAGTCTGCGTTTTTTGCCCAAAGTTTTGCCCGATCCATCAAAATCCACCTTTCAAATGTTTTTGGCGCATAGGGGCCCTCCCGACCAGTCAGGTCAGCTGTCCGTTATATTATGATTGGTATTAATGAATTGCTTTTCAAACGAGAGAGGCGGCAAAAAAGAGAGAACTACTACTACCAGAGTCTGTATATAATCATATGTGTTATAGACTCCTAGGTGGTGGCCAATCTTTCCAGAGGCCCAAATGTGGCACAAAGTTTAGAGATTTTATTCAGCTGATTTCACCCAAAGGTGATCAGAAAAAGAAATGGTAAAAACTGGTTTTTGCCACAAGTTTAATAAGAATCATACTTGTCCAGTTTTTTCCCTCTCCATGTCTGGGTGTGTGTTAATAAAAAGTGCCTGCAGCACTTTTGATTCGCGCTAGCAAAGCTCAAGATGCCCAAATATAGGCTTCAAAAAGATCGTTTTCTAGAGTTAGACATGAAGTCGGAGATGGCCTGCAGGTAATGCCATTATTACGCTTTTTGCTCTGGTCTAAGACTTGGCTAGACAAATCTTTGACTTTTGAAACATGCCAAAAGTTGAAGAGAGAATAGACATGAACCATCAAACGTCAGTTCTGACCTGAGCAGACTTACCTTTTTCTAACCGTTTTTCGCAGACAACAGTTCAATTTGTCATGCTAAAAACTGTCTGAAGAGTTTTATGTTTCATCATCGTTTTAAAAAGTTTGTCACCCCGTGGAAAATTGCATTCTGATTGGATACAGTCGCATCATATTTGGGTTGTGTTTGATATTAATGCGTTTTTGGTCATCCATCATTTAGGATGAAAAAGGATTTTTTTATCATGTCGTCCCGCCGAACAAGAATTCAAGTTTTAGTTGATATTCTAGCTCGGCGGGTTGTAATGATACACAACTTTTAAACGATTTCTTCCATGGCCTTAAGCATTGAAATATTGTGATCTATAAAAAGAGTGTGAAATGATAATTGCACGTTGTCCAAATATCAGAAAAGCTTTTTGCCACATTTGTTGTTGTTGTCAATATCCGACTTCTTGTTCGAAATCATTTCTCCAAGACAATTGAAGACATGTTTTTGCAGCAAAAAAGCGTTTCAATTTCCCAGAGGCAAAAAACATCGTGACTAAAAATACGTATTTTAGATTGAAACTTTCGTGATGAGACAATTAACAAACAAATGCATTAATATTTTCTTCACTCTTCCGATGGCATTTTCATGCAATATCATTTTTAACCTCCTAAGGCCGAAAGCTTGTTTCATCAAGGATGATTATGGAAATATGTGACCAGTGCAGTGTGTGTTTGGCCAAGAGCTGTTCGTTTCAAAAAAAAGTGCTGAGAGCGCAATTTCTGACATGATTAAAAGCTGAGAGGTTTTGTACACACACAAGGCTGCTTATCTTTCATGTGTGCTTTTCTGCAAAATTTAAGAGCTCTCTCTCAACAGATTAAACATGATGTTGTTGTTGCTGGCCTCGGTTTTATCTTGCAAAATGTGCTGCTGCTGCCGTGTGTGTATTAAATATTATGTCATATAATCGCGCTGATAAAATATGGAGAGTTCAAAGAATATTTAAACTGGCGTTTGGCAAATACATTTTCTTCGCTACACCTTGTCGTTAAAAGCATTTTTGTAAGAGAGCATCAGACATGTTTAAGAGCTGTTTTTGGCAAAGCTTCTTTTACAATCGGTGTATAAATCTCATTATAGAGGGTTAAAACGAGTCTTAGTCTCCACGTTAAAGAGACCGTCTCAAATCTTTAAACTGCAAGGGCATGAACATATTTTCTTGAAACATCGTCCTTGAGGGAGAAAAGTCGCGGAAAATTATCCTTCTTGGGCCGATCGCAAATGGCCAGACTTTGTTCCCTTTTTGTCAAGGCCTCACTTCAAAGTCTGTCGATGTGTTTTTGAAAGATTTTTTTTCTACGGCCGACTTGCAAAGCTTCTCTGTTTTCCGCCCCAAATATGTTAGTTCTCGAGTCACTCAAGGAGAGCAGAGAGTGCGGTTTCTAAAGCTCGTTTTAAGAAGTCGAGCCCCAGTAGTCTGCAAAGCTCACATCACGGCGGGGCGACTTCTTTCTTTTCAATATTTTTGGCCATAAGCTGAGCCAAAAAAGTCGACTTTTTTGCCCCTGCTGGGAGAAATGCGACCCAAATATGCAGATTAATGCTCAAAAGGTGGAAATGAATGGGCAAAAATACAATCCTAAACCTTCAACGTTTCCAGCAGCCACGTTTTTATCATGCTGATTTCAGCAGCTGACTTTCTACTCCTTTTTGCGCGTCGGTTCGCCATTTTTTCAAGGCCAACCAATCAGGGCGCTCCATTTTTACAAATCTGCAAAGGCGGCCAGCCAATGAGAGACGGAGAGCTCGCAATTTTCGGGCCGAATCGGCAAACTGTGGCCGGCCTGGGCTGCTCTGAAGGGCAAGCGAATTCGGGCTGGTCGTGGCCGGCTGGCATTGCCTTGCCGACCACCACGCTGCCGTAGCAGCTGTCGGCGGCGTCGGCAGCTTGGCCTTGCAAATTTGCAATTTTCCGTCTAGACTCGTCTCAACAGCTGAAACTGCAATTCAACAGCTGATTTCTCCGTCTGGCGAAACACAGCTTGCAAAACGTGAATGGAGTGGGTTAGAAAGGCGGCGAAAACAGCAATATTTCGACCATTTTCGCTACTATTACTACAACAGGTAACCTTTTCTGCTCTGTTTACTGTCTAATTCGATAATCTCGTTCCCTCTAACTTCACACGAAGAAGAAAAAGTATCATTATCGTCACTCATATTTCGTAGTAATTAAGCAACGAGTGCAGTAGTAGAAGCGCGTATGCCAAAATGTTCCCTCGATAATTATATCGCTTCCGCTCCTCTTTCTTGACTTTCATGCACTTCGCGGTTGCAAACAACTCATCATGTTTATACATATACACAATATACACACACTGCTGCTGCTGTGATCTACTACTACAATGGCGGCGGCTTAAAATCTTGTGCGGTTTTCCTTTATAATGCAGTAAGAAGAACAAGCTCTCTCGCAGGGCAATTATTTCGTTCTCATAGCGGAACCTGGGCCGAAATCTCTCTCTCTCTCTCTCTCTCTCTCTCTCTCTCCTTCAGGGGTTTTGCAGTTCATCTCTCTCCTCAGATGGATGGCTCTTTCTCTTCTAATACCACTTGGAACAACAGCAGCACATTCTGAACACAAGTTATTTTTAATCTTCTTCTTCTTCTTCTTGCAAATGCCTTGCAGCAGAAGCTAAGCGAAATAACTTCTTCTTCTTTCGTCTTAGCATGTCTTGCATGGTTGCGGCTTTTGGCTGCATGGCTGGAGTAGCTATATTTTGCCAAAAGGGAAGAGAAAATTAAATTTGTATGCAAAGTCAAAAAAGAACTTCACATGCATACGCATATCTTCTAATCTCTTGCTTCAAAGTCCAACAAGCTTTACAACATATGCTGGCATATTTTTTGCTCGCACTCCTCTCTCGTATAATCAAATCAAGCTTCAGAGTCTGCAGTTTTATCAGAGTCTTGTATCGTCATGACAATGTTGCGCTAAAAGAAGCAGCTGAAATGTAATTATATGCAGGCGCGTTTGCGTGTTTTATCCACTTTAGATCACTTACAGTTACTTCTTATGAGAATTAGGCCGAAAATTGACAAATCCTATTTTTCTCCGGTATTTTTCCATCAACGGCTTTTGCATAATTCATGCCTAACCTTTTGACAAAATCCCCCTGTAGAATATTTGATACCATCATTTCCAGTGCATAAAACAATCACGCTTGCAATGAAACATTCAGCAATCTCATCTTCATCTCTTTAATTTTAGATCAGTGCATCGCATATAAGGGCGGCACATTTTAAGCCTGCTTTATGCAATGTTTTCCAAAAATAATGCCTTATTATGATGATTATTTTCAGCCCTCCCAAGTGTTTTGCAGGAGGAGAAAGTTGGGCAAGACCTCATTCCGAAATGATTTTTCATTTTTCCTCCTCCAAAAATAGAAGAAAATGCGTTTTCTTTCTTCCCCGGTGGTGGTTGAGAGGATAACCTTAATTCGATTCAGCAACCGAAGCTTGTTCTTCTGCTGCTGTATAAAGAGAATCTGTTTCTTTCTTGTGCCAAAATGATTAATTCTCCTTGAAGGATGGAGGCCTGATTTATTTTGAGTCTGTGTCAAAACGCCTCTTTTTCAATTTTCTCTCCACGCTAATTAAATCGTGATGCAGTTTGCGATATTGGTTTTCCCTCAGATATTACATTTCCGAAAAGTCACGATCTTTTCAGAGATTGCATCTGGCGGTCCAATACAAGTTGTAATAATGCAAATGTTATGTAACTGATTCGTGTACAGGGTCAAATATTAATAATGTTTTATATGTTCATCCTTTCATAATTAAGTATTGAACATATTAAAACCAATTGTACACATGTATTATACAATAATTGATACATTCAATTTTGCCCACCCTGTACATTATTGCCTTACATGGTCTACTGCGCTTCAAATAAGGTCCGGCATTATTGACTGCAAAACTGAACAAAGACAACATTCCACGTTATAAATGTTTTAGCGACAGTTGCCTGACTGCCAGCGATAAGAATCAATTTAATACTAATTCCCTCTCTTTCCTTCTATTTCTAGGTGAGTTCAATAAACCGAATTGCAACCGAGATAGGTTTTTCTAGAATGCAGGTTGTATTAAACACCACGTGTAGTACTTGCATTGGCGTTCTCATTCGCTTTTGATACACATATTGTGACCTTCTGCTAATAACAATATGGTTAATTTCCCCTTAAAAATTCACACACAAACGTCAAAATGCCAAATGAAACGGGAACAACGTAGTTATTAATGGGCCTGGTCGAAAACATGACCAACATATTTGGACTGCTACGACGTTCTTTAATTGCTAATGTGTTTTCCTGCTATCATGACAATCACCACTAACCATTTGCAAGTGTAATTTCGACGTCAAAAATGATATAAAAACAATTACTTTAAATGCCGGAGAGTATAAAAATTTGGCCATGTTTCGGCCTTGCTATTAATCTTCTTCTGTCTGTATGTTTGCACATTGTACGAGCCCATTTACCGGACAGACTGGCCAATGTATAACGACTTTCTTTTGGCATTTAATTGTCCCTACGCGTACCTAGATCGCATTATTTATAGCCTATAATTTCTGACAATTTTTCGCCTTTGCACATGAATATTAAATGACAACGTGGCCTCCTCAGCGCTCTGCTTGCTTTCTTCTGGCCACATATTGCAATTGCAACTAAGCACACACACAGCCCGGACAACAAGCCCTTTTTTCAATACTTTTGCTGTTTGCCCACAGTGGACCCTTGCCGTTAATAGCCCCTCGATACCACTGTGCCTTGTTTGCAGAGCACGTGTGTGTGTTATTTTCACTCAGTGCAATTGACAATACACACAATATAAACGAACAGTGTGTGCATACAAAAAACTGCTAAAAACTCTTTTCAAATATTCATAGGGGAGTGTTCTCTATCATTTTGAAGCACCTTTGTGTGCTGCATGTGCAGCTGGCCAATGCATTAAAAGCAACCCCCTCTTGTTATAAATATCTCTTTTTAGTCGGCAACGATTAAACAGTTTTTAGACGAGAGCATAAAAATGCACCGTGTTCATTTTTATGACGTTTTCTCTACATGGCAAAACTGCAGTTACCCCTCTCTGCCCTTTACACACACATATTGTACATATTATAACAACTACACTATCGACAATCTGTCAAGTGGCGTTGTAGGGTCGAATTTGAAGCTTGCACCGCGAAACTTTTTTTCCGCCGCCGTCGTTTTTGTATGAAATATTTTTGACACATTTCCATCACTTCCATGATCGTCGTGGAAGTCTTTTTTATGTTTCAAGCTGGGAGTTGGTGTCTGTTTTAAGGGATTCAGGGACACCATTTTAGCCAAATTTGTAGCTATATTAAACGTAAAATTGACTTTTACATGGTTTAGTTAGAATTTATGGCAACCCTACGTATTATATTTCCCCACACCCACGGAATTGTGAAAGCCTCTTGGTCCGAGAGCTGAGTACTTTTTTGAACCTGCCATTTTCCTCTTGTCAGAAGTTTCCGAAGGGACTCGAGGGAAACGAAAATGTCTAAAAACAGCCAAATGTAACGATCAATTTGCTACTCGATTGGAGGAGGAGTATGAACATGAAGAAGAAGAAGCTTTTACTGTTATTAAATTGAGCAGGAACGTTTCGAGCAGTTTGATATTGCACACTAAATGCGCTTTATTGCTCCTACAATGTTTGTTTAAGTGCATATGGTGCGTCCTCTGTAGGACAATTTTAACCCAACATTGTTTGTTTTGTAGACCCTTTCCTTTTTGGCAATGAGAGTACCTGGCAGAGTGCAGTGTGACAAAACATGCTTATCTGTGACTAACCATCTTTTAAAATGCATTTTTGACTCTTTTTGGAGTTCAAAAAGAGCAATAAACCCTTTCTTTCTAAACTTTACCCGAAAGTGGTAAAAAAAATCTTGCATACTTTACTCAAAGTCGAGATAAGAGAAGTAGAAAAGCCAAATCTATAAAATGCAGCAATAGTCTTTTAACTCTGAATGTGTGTGGCCCAAAAAAGGATTGTGTCTTATGCACTGACCACACGACAAAAGAGAAAAACACCAAATGACAAATGCATCAAGTCCTTATTAAGACCTCAGCTCATACTGCTCTGTTAATATTTCCCATATGACACAATAACTGAGGAAGTTCTACCCATAGTTTAATTCATCATTTGTATTTTGTTGTGTGGTATTGGCCTAATCCCGACTCACACATTGCCTATCTGGGAATAATGCGGAGAATTTAAATGTCCATTGCAGACACAAGAGACACTTTGACACAAAGTGGGAAAATAGGGCGGACATCTCTTAACATAGTGCAGTTTTAAAACAAGTCTCGCCCTTCTTTCTAACATCGTCCCCAAAAGGGGCATTTGTAGCCTCAGGAGTCGTTTTGAGACCTCGACCTGTTTTTGACTGACAGTGTCGGAAGTCGGGAGCAAAAAATGGCGAGGTTATCTTTTTTAATAATGTCGTCCGTTTTATCGGAAACTCTTTAATGATGCTGATGGAAAAAATGACCGATGATGCTACAAAATGAGTGTCTGACTGTCTGCGAAAAACTGGATTTCGGTCGAAAAAGGAGCGGTTAGTTTGTTTTCAGACTACGACAGTTCAGAACCGGACGCAACTTGTTAAGGAAAAAGGGCTGAGGAGGCGAAAAAAGAGCTTTGCAACAGGCAGTCTAGACGAAAATATTCAGATTCCAGTTTTTGACTTTTCTGGCAAAGGACGAGAGATCTTGCGACGCTGCCCACTTTTTATAGCTTCTTTTTTCCTAATCAGGTTGAATAATAGTAGTTGTAGTAGTATTTCAATGGCATAAAAGGCGTTATTGGGTCTATTTAAAGGGCACTCCCACGCTGTCTGGAATGCAAATATTTATAGCTAGTGTGGGAGGGGTTTAGAGCCATTATTGTTTAAAAAATTACTACAACTCTTTTGAGTTGCAACAGTGTCGTTAGACATGATTTTAACGACGAGACCTATTTCCTCCATTTCTTCCAAAACCGAGGTGATTACATGATTAGTCAAATGAAATATGAGCTGTGTTTTAAACTGCTTTTGGTCATGCAGTAGCAATTCCATTTTGTTCACAACGACGTCGGCAAAATCGGACCTTGAAACTCATAAAATAGTCGTTCTCCTTGATCGTTTTAAATCCGTGAAGGAAGCGATTTTAACATTTTTGGGGATTTTGGCACCATATTGCTAAGTCTGCTACCTCAACTTCACATATGTAGAATCTTCTTGAAATAACACCAAAATCCAATCATCCTCCTCTGTCGGCTCTTTGTGGCCATTTTTTGCCTCCTTCCCGTGTCATTTTCTTTCTCCATCTTCAACCCACACTAGCATGCAATGTGCTCTTTTCTGCCGACTGCCGACCTGTTCGCCCGTCAGTCTTGGGGTTATAAGGACGCAAAAAACGAGTATTAAAATTGTGTTTGGTCTGGCTCCGGCCAAAAACACAGACGGTTGTGGGGTTATAAACCATCATCCCTTTTGGAATAATACATAAACGTATCATCAGAGCAACACTGCTGTGTGTGGATAATGCTAGATTGTTGAGTGGGTAGCATATTTTGAGATATGGGGTTGGTTGTGGTAGCAAAAAAGCGCACCTTGATATCTGTTGTCTGTCTTCTTAGCGAATGCAAATGGGATTTTCACCATATTTTATTATTATACAAAGGAAGAAGAGGTTTCTTCCTAAACGGGAATTGCACGCATGCCTAAACACAAGTAAAAACTCTCTGTATGATAATAGCCAACCACTTTTTTGCCCGTTTGATATAAAAGCATACAAGATGCTAACAACGCGGCTGTACTAATGGTTCTTCTTCCCATTTATTGGCACTGGAACAGGTTAGGGTTGTTGTGTCATTATTATTTTTATCATGTGTGTGTCTCAAAGTCCATTTAGATGTCTGAACACACACTTTGTAGACACAATAACATCTAATTTAATACGCACTGGCCACGTGATCATGGCTTTTGGCGAAGGAGAGAAAAGGACAAAACAATAAATAATCACCCGCTTTTAAAACAATATCTGCATTGTTTGTTCTTGTCCCCTTGGCGGAGAAAGAAGATTTCTTTGCCCGCAGTCTAATCAATCAGAAAATAAGTTTAGCCGCGGCCTAGCAGCTCTCTAATGAGACTTGGAGCTTATTGCCAAAACGGTCGCTAGCGTGATGATCGTGGTGAGACTTCCACAGTGGTCAGAATAATGTGAGAATATGCAGCAGGCAGTTACGGCGGCCGCCAGCGCTTTTAAAGACACTTTTGCTCTTGTTATTCTATGCCTTAAGGTACGGTTTCTAAAGTGTGATTCTATCATACACCATGACATTAGAGTAACGTTATAATTGTTTTGGAATCCGAGCCCTCTCTACATCTTAAGGCACGGTTTCTCCGAGGGTGTTAGGTGTTTAGTAAGTCGAGCCAGATTTCTTCTTTTTTGGGAGGAGGGCCTCTAGAGTAGTAGTAGGTTTGCATGCAATGGAAACAAAGGCAAAGAAGAAAAAGTCGATTGAGGTGAAAAACGCATAAGTAGGCAGAAGAAGAAGAAGAAAAGGCTCCTAAAAAGTCTAATCAAGCGAACTGAGAGGAAAACAAACTTTTTCTCTCCTTTCTGCGTCCTTTTGTTGTTGTATAACATTTTCTAAAGATGGACGGAGGAGTAGTTTCTTCCTTTTTTGTGCCCTTGACTGGGCAGTGTGGGCGGGGAGAGCAATGACTGCATACACTGAGCTGAGGCAACTCTTTTGTGTTCATGGTTTGCAAGGCTCATTTCATTGCGTGGATGACTTATCGGATGCATAATATGAACCAACGAGGCAAAAAGTACATGCGCACTACTGAAGGCCTATTTTTACACTTAAAAAGTTATTGATGTTCTTTTTGCAGCTGAATTCCTCTCTCTAATATGTGTGAAATGAGAATTCACGCCCTGGGATGTTTCCAATCAAACCGGCACAAAAATATATCTACATCATAAAAAAGCTCGCCTTATTTTCCACTTCAGACACAACAGCAGCAGTAAAACGACACAAAGCTTTATGACCTTATTTCCTATTCGTTTTTTGCATACAGTCGTTCACATTTTGACAGTGGAGTCTGTTATTGCACTTGTATGGGAGGAGGAGGAGGAACAAGTGCTGTGCACACACACAACAACCTTGTAAGAGCAGACAGAGTTTTGGCAACATTTCAAAAACGACTTTTTGCTACTGCTCCCGATTTTTTAAGGGGGAGACGCTGTTGAGCATGTCTGAAAATGTGAAATCCAGGCCAAGACTATTCTGCAAAAGCTTTCTTTCCCCCGTGTGGGGTGGGGCTAGTGTCATTTTTAGTCCTCGTCGTAATAATACAACATATGTTTTAGCAGCTTTTACAGCGAGTATAAAACATTGTCACGACTCCTCCTAGTTCAATTTTTGAAGTGCAATAGACACAAAACTGCAATAAAAGGGAATTTTTTGAAGTGATGATGAGTCTGGGTCCGGTTCCTAAACGGTCTTAAGCGTTTTAGCAAACCTCATGTACAAAACTGTCACTGCATTGCAGCACATTTTATACGACTATGGAAGGGGCAATAAGAGACATTAACGGGAACTGTAGTCATGTGTCGTTTTCGCAGTTAAAACAACTACATTATACTCGTCTCTCTCACTGCTGTCTGGCCATAACAGCTTTGTACACGGCACTAAAACAGCAATAATAATAGACTCTTCTTGTTTCTACACAATCCACTTTTGTGGTTATGTGTTTCTTTTTTTGCTAAAAAGCCACAGAGAGCTCTGTAATACAATAATACCGTCGTCGTCGTCGGCGAGACTGAGTATTCCATGCAATTTGCCAAAGACAGTCCCAGAGATTGAGTCGTAAAACCGTGGTTTTGTACTCATGCAAAGTTTTGTCTTCTTCGGCGGTAGAATGGCAAAAGAAGGGAAAAGTAATTTATGTTATATTGCGCTATATTTTGAGATGACTGATTATGAGACGGAAGAAAGATTTCCCCCTAGCTATGTGAGGTGCCCATTTTTGGTTCAAAATGTATGCAGCGTAAAAAGATCTTTTCTTCTTCTCCATGATAATAATGCAATGGCTGCGAAATTCCACACAGGCTGGGGAAGAAGGAGAAGAAAATCTCCAAGAATGATGAGTTTCGGGAGCAATTTTGGCTTCTTTTTTATGGACGACGATGAGCGTTTTCTCTTCCTAGCCTCAAACGATGCTGTGAGGAAGAGAAAAAAACGAGGGTAGGAGTCGTCGTCGGGGAAAGTTGTAAAAACGTCATGATGATGCAAAGATTTAATTTACTCTCCAAGGAGCTTAATTGCTTTTTATATTGCCTTATATTTTTGGCATTTTCATAAATGTTATTCATATTGCTAGTGTTTTATTATTGTGCCGTTGACGGAATAATTCGAGACAAAGCGATTCGCTCCAACGGAACCCTTGACAAAAAAGCACCTTTGCAATTGATACTCCTCTCGTTTTTTGTCCATCTCCCAAATTGAACAAGATGAAGAAGCTTCTTTTCCATCTCGTCTGCCATTCGCATTAAAGCGAAAAAGAAGAAGAAATGAAGACTAGACTTTTGAAGAAGAAGGAGAAGGGGCAAAAAATGGCCGCACGTTTTTTGCCCTACTGTTGCCTGCGTCTGCTCAGCTGACTTGGCAGACATTAGCAGAGGCGGTCGGACAGACAAAGGCGACGCACAAACAGACACCACGGGCAAAAAACGAGGGTCGGGCAGCGGCAAAAAGTGGTTGTATGTGTTTCTAGCAAATTCCGGCGCAGATTATTATTGCTACATACAGCCGATATATACGTTTAAACGGGCCTTTGCCAAGTTTGGAGGCGTTCGGTTTTTTTGCTCCGACATTCCGTCCGTCAGAAGATGCTCCAACGTGAAGCTCAGCAGTCTGACCTTATAAAGAAGCTGCTTCGTTATTATAATCATAACGTTTGCACTTTTTCCCGTGAAGAAACAAAGAATCGTCGTTACCAGTCATTACCAAAGTACCATTTTCCTTCCCTGTTCGTGTCTGAAGAAGGGAAGTATTCGAATGATGATGATGATTCGGCCTTGCTCGTTGTTTGTGTTGTGTATGCAAGGTCGATTAAAGGTCTTTGCAAAGCAATCAACACGAGAAAGCAAAAATAGACTCATCTCGTGATTGGTCAGTTTTATTGCGCACCAAAAGGGTCTTCTTCTCCGTTCTTCTTATTTCCTGGGAGAAGGCTTTTCTTCTTCTTCTTCTTCCCGACCTAAGGGACCATTATTATACAGAGTTGTAGGCCTTTGGATGTAGTCTGCAGAGTGTGTAACCCCTACGTGTATGCACGCGAGAGCTGAGCCTGCAATAGTTGAGCTTCCTTTTGCTAATACCCATCCTTACTCTCGGGGAAGAGAAGGCTTCTTCTTCCTCCTCTTCATCGTCGTTCGGCCTAACCCTCTTTTTGGCTTTGGCCTTCTTCTTCTTCTTCTTTTTCCCTAGACTGCTTCTTCCACGTTGATGAGCTTGGCCTTCTTTTTTGGCTTGCAGCCTTTTTTGCCGCGCCTTCCTTCATCTCATCTTCGCAGGAGGAGAGAAAGACGTAAATGAGATGGACAAACCCGACTAAAACGCACCTTAATGATGTCTTTTAAACCTTCTTTTGGCAGCATGGCTGGTGCTAATCCTTCAAAACCTTGATCTCTTAAATCCGACTCTTTCCGACCGTCGGGAGCCTTTGCAATGAGCCTTTGCTTCCACTCCGTCTTACTTCTTCTTCTTCTTCTTCCACTTCCTCTCTTCCATTTCCCAATCTCCTCTTCGCATGCAAGAAAAGAAGGATCGCAGCAAAAAAGGCTTCCTTTTTCTTCTTGGCAAACCCTCCTTTGGTCTCTCTCTCGCCTGAGGCCATTACGTGCGTATATATACACACCACCACTGGCGAACTACTCCGTGGGGGTCGGGGGCTGAGGAGCCTTTCTCCTTGGCCTCAGCTGTGCGTGCGTTAAGAAGGCCTTTTTGGGATCGCAAGGTTTCCTTGGCGGAAATGGAGCCTCGAAAAAAGGAAGATATAGCAGCACCACCGTCTAAAGCCTTTCTTTCTCATTTTCCCTTCTTCTTCCTCCTTCTCTTCCGCTTGAGAGGATCGATGAAATGAAGAAGAAGAAAAAGAGGGAATGAGCTGTTTCTTCCTCTTCTTCTTTTCTCCCAAGGGCAAGGCTGCAAAAGAACACTGCAAGGTAAAGAGAGCAAGAGAGATGTATTATATTGCACTTTAGAATATTATTGGCAGGGGAGAAGAGGATGAAGAACAAGGGATCATACAATGCAAGGTCAGTTTTCTTGACGTTGAAGAAGAAAGAAAAATACCATTAATATACCTCAGAGAAAATATTGCACATTGACCATTCATACTTTCAAGGTTGAACAAAGCAAGTGTTAATGCCTCTCTGGAAACCAGGAAGCAAACTTTTTAACAATGTCACGAAATAATGCCTCTCCCACTCAGTCCTCAGTCACTCAGCCTTTGCAGTATATAGCTTCTTTTTTCGTTACCATTGGCAATGGCCGTGACATCTAAAAGGCCTTCTTCTCCTTCTTCTTTAGCACTCAGCCTTGCAGTGCTAGCCTCCTCCTCCTCTCACATGCCCCTGTGTGAGTGTGTGCGCTGAGCGATGAAGGCCAAATGGGTGCCAGCCATTGCAGAAAGACCCGAGGGGAAGGGGGAAAGAAAGAACATGTATATGTGTACATGCAGGAAAAGGGGGAAAAGAAGCGAAAGAGGAGCCTTTTTTGGCTATAGGCATGCATGAGGAGGAAAGCAAGCAGCCCGAACTGACAAGATAGATGGATTCTTTCCCCTTCCCTCGTCCGTCTTCTGACAAAAGAAGAAGAAGAAAAAGCCATTTCGCTGCTTCTTCTAACACACATCCCGGACCCCTTTTTAGACTATGTACTAGGAGGTACATCCACTACCACTACTTTGGCAAATGGATATACCATATCATACACTTATATCATCAGTAGGCCCTCTTCTCATTCTGCCAGCCAACCGCGAAGCAGTTTTTATGCGTGTGCATGTTGGAAAGTATGTCGTTCTATGGAGCAGCTCCAGTCATGCCACCATCATTATTGCCATTACGCGTATGTTTGGGAGTACTACTAGGACAGCAGCAGCAGCAGCAGTCCCTCCAGACTCGTTAGAAAGTCATTAGAGAGAGATTTTGCAGGAGAGATCTATTGAGGCCTTTATTGTGACGTGGTAATGACTGGAAATAGAAGAGAACTCTTTTACTCGTCGTCACCCACATTGGCCGCAAAAAAGAGGGCTGCTGAGTGTCGTGTTTGCGGCTATGGAGCTGACATACTTGTACTCAGCTTTCGCGGGTATGAACAAGTGCTCAGTTTTCAAGACGAATGAATCCAGTCACACAACGTCGGAGAAATAAAATGAACGGGAAGAAGGCCTCTTCTCTGTTATATGAGATCTTTTCAAGAGAGGCAAAAATGGCATGTAACATGTATAAAAAGAAGGCCTTTTTCCCATCTCTGAAGCACAAAGAGTGGCCTCTCTTTTGCGCAGCTTGTGTGCCTCCTATATACTTCTATACTGGCTCTGTACGACTCCCCGTTCCCCCAGGGGGCTCGGGGAAAGGAAGGAGGAAGAAGGGATCTGCAAATGCTAGAAAGGCGAGCAGAGTATTATTATAACAAGGCTTGTGTGTTGTGTTCAGTCAAGGAAAAATAAGGCGTTTTTGTTGCACAAGTTGAAGAAGAAGAAAAAGTTATTTTCTTTTTCGCCTCTGTGGAGACGGGCTTTCAGTGCAAGATGGAGTAGTAGCAAGGGGGAGGGAGAGAAAACTTTTGCTACTAAGGCTTCTTTGTTGAATTATAAGGAGCCTTGCCTGCTATAGTAGTAGTTGTTTTCGTTACTTGTCCTCGTCGTAAAAGCTGCAATGGTGACAAAACTCAGCAGGAATATAAAAAAGTTGCATGCAGCAAGGCACAAAAATGCGTCTACTACTTTTCGCCGCACTGAGAATAATAACAGCAGCTAAATAATGCTTCTCATTTCCTTTTTCTAGGTAAGTTCCGAAAGCTGAAGGCCATCTCGCGATTCATAAGTATATACACTGACCAATTTTTATACGTGGCACGTAAATCTTGTAGATTGGGATCTCTTTTTATTTCACATATGCCCAAAACGGAGGATTTTCCTCCGTCTTATTTCCAGACGGCGGATTTTTTGTCTCCGCGTCTCAACAACTCTTATTTTGGGATATGATATCAAATGTCCCCATTTCTGTTAAGCCTCAAGATTGTCTAGAAAATGGGTTTAAATACGCATATAACGCTGTGTGAAACGTTAAATAGTACCATATTTTATACACAATTGACGTCAATAGTGCACATTTTTGGTCAGCTTCAGCCCCCATATGTGGGCATTATTGTTGCATTCGGTTATTGTAAAAATGGGTCTCTAAAACGAAGCCACTTTTTTCGCCCGACAGTTGTGTGCAGTGTGCACATTTTTGTCATAAAATGCTCTTTTTAACACTCTTATTGGATGACGGTTGCACTTTTTAGAACGAAAAACATGTTCAAGCACGCACAAAATGGATTTTTGTCACACAAATGGGCAGAAATGCAGTGTTTTGAGTCAGGGTTGACATAAACTTTCTCTACCTTCAATGCCATTTCACTATACGATTATTGATAGCACATAAACAAACTGGCAACCCTGATTCCTTGTTCGGCAGGAGTCCTAAATAACAATGATCATAAACGGTGACTTCTCACTTTTCAAACAGTCTCCCACCCTGAATTAAAACGCATTGAGCCATCAATTTCGCCCAATTAGACCTACATTTCCCATGCTTGTTAAAACCAAATTCCAGCATATATCGCAATAATATGAGGTCACCAAACGGATCAGGTTTTGTTGTCTCGTCTGAGGAAAGGATTTAAGATCAAGTTTCTTCTTAATCTCACACAGTGAGAGTTGATTCAAACATCTGTTTTTGCATTCTTATGTCTCTGTCTGTCTGGCCTTGGAAAACTCGAAAATGAGGCGTGTAATTTTTGCCCCCTTCTGTAAAAAACGACTTTTTCTGACTCTTTGTGATTCATGTGTCAATCAATATCCGCTTAAAATCACCATAAAACATCCTTTCAAAGAATCGCTCATTGAATTTTCAAATCAGAGTCCGCAGCAGCATTATTTCCTATATATTGAGACATTGAGCGCGCATATATTGATTTTTATCCAAAGCTTTGGCTTGCTATAAATTACCATACGAAGCGAGAAATAGGTTGCTACTTTTTTGTTTGAAACATCATCAAACAAAAAATAGCTGTCTGGAGGGGCTTAAAATAATCATTGCATTTTTAATAGCACACACGGTCAAAAAACGAAGGTACACAAAATGTGTTTGATGCCCAGCTTAGAAGCTGAAGAAAAAAACGTTAAAAAGTTCTCAGCTCGCGTGAAATGAACGTCGTATAAATGCAATTACGATTAGTAGCAGTTTTATACTTTTTGGCTCATCTTCCTCGCCGTTACGGCTAATCTGAAATGAGAGTCTTCTTCTCGGAGGTGGATCAGAGAGACCGGCAATTTCCTCCTCCGAACTCGGAGGAGTCTGAGTCTCCCATTCGCATTCCGACCAATCCATCACATCTCGTTTCCGTTTTGCGAACAAATCACGGCGCGGTTTCCTAAAATCCACCAATATCTGCAACATCTGCCCTGTCTCAACCCCTAATATGTAGCGCCTCCTTTGACTCTGTTTTAGTAACCGGACCCTCATATCAGGTGACGAAACCACCACCGTGTAATAACCTGCTCCCAAAACAAGGGCATATCCACAATATATTTTACAAGAAGATCTGCATACGCGCTCAGCTGCCATTGATATCAATCATCATTTCGTGCCGAAAACATATTTTGGGCCTTGCTCAGGCTGCTGCTGCTGCTGCTCAGTCTAGATGATGATAATGCCAGCCCGAATGCAGTATCATTATTACAGATCTGCGTTTTGAGGCATTTTTTTCGGCGTGCATTTTTCAGATCTATCTGCTATATGAGCATTTCGCCGCCTTCGCCTCCAAGGTGCCAATTAGGTTCGAATCGTAATCATATTGCAGTTGTATCATTTTTAGTAATGTGGGAGTCATGGTAGCACCAATTTTAGGCGCATTTTTGCAGCCATTGTCTTTTTATACACCAGGATGAGTCTTAAAAAGTGTACTCAAGGATATTTTCGCTGTACCCAAAAATGCAAAGGCATTCCTTTATATTCCAAGAAGGGACATCCATCTAAAGCAAAGACGTGTCACAAGGAAAGTGCCCTTCAGACCCCACAATGTATTCTTCTTTCATAATGTAATATCCGCAATAGTTTAGGATATGATGATGCAGTTTTAGAGCCATATTTTGACGTTGCACAAATGTATACACATGACTATAATTATAGGAGTAGCACCGTCATAAAAGATACGTAAACAGTGAAAAAATGTGCAGCATATTTTGATCGTTTTACGACCTCATTCGTTTTTATACATTTATGCAGGCAAACAGTTTGCAGCTTTACATTATTTTTTTCCGCACAGATGCTTTTGCCCTTTAAATGCTAGACTCTAACGAAACACACACTGCTGTGTATATGCACGAAT
>LR139445.1:9648-44476 GCA_900659605.1 Tisbe holothuriae | reverse complement strand
TGCTTAATGTAGCTCTAAATTCGTGTATATTTTATCCGCATAAGCAAAAAATGGATCATAGCATGCCTTGTGTCCACTTTTCCGTGACAATAATATTGCTAAACCATCACTCATGCCGAGAATAAATGGAATTGCACTAAAATTAAATTGAGAAAATGGAAACAGGTTTTCAGCATCGATCGTTATTTCGATAAAGAAGACGATTCCTTTTATTCTCGTAAAACGTTTAGCTAAAACTTTGAACCTGTTCCAAGGCATTTCCTATCTTTTATTCCGAATCGCGTTTTATAGAAGGATCGAATTAAGAAGCGGCCAGAATTGCGTAGATAGCAGACTACTTTTGTTTTCTGCAAGGAACGCCCTTTTCATTGCGTTTTTCCCACACTAAGGGTTGCCAATTTACTGCTTTAATTCGGAGCAACCCTAAAAATGGAACATAACACTGAACGGGAAGTCATGAACACTGATTTAATTTTTTACTAACTTCTGGGTCCACTGAGTTGTATTGGGTTGTATTAAGTTGTCTTTATGCTTTCTTTTAGAAACCGAGCTGATAACATTACATAATGATATTCTTTAGTAAACCGAGCCCCACATCGTGCACTCTTGGTGCTCGTGATTTAAACGATGATGACTCGGTGTGAAATACACTTTTGTGAACTTGACTTGATCTCGTTTGGAACTATTTTTTCACAAGGAAGAATGATATTTTCATTGCTGAGCCCACTTGAAGTTCAAATTGAGAGGTTCAAAAATGAGTCTTTGACACTTTCAAGAATCATTTCTGCTTTGTAATACTGTCAATATTTTTGGGGTGGAAAAATATAGGTGGAATTTTCTTAAGGCATACATGCAAGACATGTACCTTGTCATTAAATCATTAAATCGTCCCTTGTGCTTAAACTATTTTGAAAATGATCCCCGTTTAGGCATTGTTATAATAATCTCGGCCATGTCCAGTCAAAAAGGAGCCGAAGCCATTTGGCTTGCCTGGGATTTAATATAATAGCCTGGCCCGTTTTTTCCACCTTAATTTCGGGCTCCAGGGCGAAAATAAACGGATAAGGAGGAGAAAATGGACTCAGGGCTGATGTTATAACCTTAATAATGGGTCACTACAAGGGATGTTCTTGTATATTTAAGGTGATGTAATAGCATCCCTAAGTGCTTAAGCTATTGAGCCTTCTCAAAGCTTGAGGGCTCCTCTTTGAAAGGAAGAAAAATACCTTCATTCTCCTATTTAAATGTCCGAAGAATTTTTCATCGTGATTCGACCAAAATAATTCTCCGAAATCTGATCCATCAAAAAAGCTTTAAAGAAAAATATTGTCGAGTTTCTTGTTTTCGTTTTTGCGTGCCTTAGTTTTTAAAACGTATCATTATGGATTTCAGCTTTGGTTTATGCATAAAAAGGGCAAGAAATGGTCTTTAAATTGAAATTCTTCAGCTCTGTTTTGTGCAAGAATTAAAAGTAGAGTCTGCGGTTTTGGATGTAAAAATAAATCGATAAATCGTATTCCTCCCTTTTCTTTCTTCTTCCATCTCACATGTGTTTCTTGAAATTTATCGATTCAATTTCCCGATTTTATCCTTTTTCAGACTTGTACGAAACACGTAAAAGTCTTGGAAGTAATAATACGTCTTCCCAGATGCCCTCTGGCCACAAGAAGAACAAAAACTAATAATGAAATCCTACACGCTTTCACATTTTATGGCGGAGATTTTTGTTTATACGATCTTCGTCGTTGTCGTTCCCAGGATTTCTGTTACCATATGTTGATGTATTTTGTCCATTTTGTCATATCTCTCCTATTCAAAAGTCACATTTATTGTCCTCCCCTGCATTCATAGAAATGTGCATCTGTGCACTTTTCTCCATTTTAACGCATTAAAAAGCCACATCATGCAATTTCTTAACAATTTCCATTTTTATTGTTACCAGGTCGGGATTAGGTAACGTAATTTGAAGCCAATTTCAATCTGGCCTTTTATTCAATGCAATTGAACTAGTGAATTAATAAGTAATATAAGCTTTATATTAATCCATTATGTTATTGTTTCCAGGTTGGTATCGGTAATGTCTGGCGTTTCCCCTACCTCGCCTACCAGAACGGCGGCGGCGCCTTCCTGCTGCCCTACGTCACCCTGCTCATCCTCGTGGGGAAGCCCATGTACTACATGGAGACAGCCATGGGACAGTTTGCGAGGACAAGTCCGCTACAGGTGAGAACGATCATTGAATATTGTTAAGAAAGGTCATTTTGTAGATGTCTATATCGCAATTTACTTTGTAACTTCACATACGTATGTTAACACCCCTCTTTTCAGATTTGGCGTTGCGCCCCCATCGCGAAGGGCGTCGGCTTCGGCATGATCGTGCTCTCCCTCATCGTGTCCATCTACTACAACGTCATCATGGCCTACTCCATTATCTACATCGGGGCCAGCTTCGTCGGAACGTACGACGTGCTTCCATGGACCAACTGTAGTAAGAACAATAACAAAGTTATATTGAAACCGCAAAAGAGAGAGAGGGAGGCAATCAAAAACAGATTTGCAGATTGGATTTTCGCTTGAGCAACGTTCAAGGTCATGTCAGGGATGCCAGTTTGTATTTGATACAAGTATTACTTGTCTTTATTGTCATCCCTGGGCTGATTAAGGCAACAGGTTAGCTTGTTAGCGTCCAGTCACACATTTTAACGACGTCAAAGGCATTTAAAACAGACGGCGCGGCGGCACTTTATGAAAAGTGAGGCGACATTGGATTAGAAAAGGGTGTGATAATATTTAGCAAATATTATTCAAAACACTGCTTAAACATTCAAAGCCACGTGCTAAGAATATTTTAATAACCTCCGAGGAGAAATTTCGAATTGAGTTGACGCTTTAACGCCGAATTTCCTCGCTTTAATCCGGCGTGTAACCTCGGCTTTAATATTAAGAATAAACAACTGAATCTCCCGATCGTTTTTGGCACGGAGGAATGCATAGCATTGATTGAATGCCCTTTTCCGATGTTCGTATCTTAAGTTCTCGCCCCCAAGGAAATGTACACTTTGCCAAAACAGAAGTTGACTCAGCTGCACTGCGGGTAATTAAACGTAAGACATGTTTGGCACCATGAAGCAAAACTTGACCACATACACGAGGTCCGAAAGAGAAAAATGCATTTTGTAATAACAATTGTAACACGAACTGCTCTTTGATGTTCCATTCTCTCTCCACTTCTTACGACTTTTTCTCATTAGAGCTCCTTTAATTGTGCTCCTTGCTAGCGGCAAAGTTTTAATTCCCTCCCTTGCTACTTTCCCTTTTCTGTGATCTAAATTAGAAGCACGTTTTCTTAACACAGCCGTGGGCGTGGCACGTACACAACTTGTACATATGCGGACATATAACCACTGTGAGATGAAATGTGTCCCCGAATACTACTGTGTTTATCTTGTACCAACCGAGGTCGCTGAATTCCCCAGGGCTACACATTCCTGGGTTTATTTTCTTCTTCTTCTCTTACACCTAGAAGTTCTGTTTATGGCATTGTGAACCCTCCGCCGCCATAAAGTAAACAAGGCATTTGGCCAGATTGTATAACCTTTTTTTCGTTATCTCCGAGCTTTTTCACATGCTCGTTTTTTGCGAGTGTACTTTTTACCACCTTCCCATGATTCCCACAAAGTTATTTATCAAAGAAGTGTATTGAAGACTTCGGTTGAGGCAGCTCAAAAAAGAAGGCATTGTTGTGCCAGGAGGATGCGCACACAATGCAATATTCCATCTCTATTTAAACTTGAAGACCTCTCAAGGACAAATGTTCATCTTTCACGTTTACAAACGGCGCTCTTTTGTATCTTCTGACCTCACTTTGCGGCATCTTTTCAGTCACTTGAAGAGATCTCATCACCATTAAGACACTTTTACTTCAGGGATGCCGCCATTCTGCTTTAACGGCATCCCTGATTTCGCAATCTATCCTTCTTGCCCATTTTGAAGATGAGTTATGACACGTACATGAAGTATAAGAATAAGAAGAGAAATGGTCATTTGCCCGAGAGGCTGTTCATTGGGCGTACGCATTTCTGACGCATACTTTCAAGCCATGTCATTGCCTGTGGCATAATAGAAATGGACATTCCTTCAAGTATTGACTTTGTACTAAATGCATTTTGTGCATTACCACAATTTCATTAGTTGCCTTTGTCCAAAGGCGATAATGAAGAGAATTATATTTAGCCCTGAGTGTCTTCTTTCTTCCTCTTCCAACCCACACTTGGGGCAAACAATGATGAAAAGCATTGTCTAGCTGTAGAGTAAAAACTTAGACGGATCGGGGTCGGGGCTCAAAAATCAAATTAGCACGTCAATATTCTTTTGACGGAGGAAAAGAAGCGTAGAAAGGGTGTAACCCCCAAGGTGAAAGTTATGTCGGATAGGGTTGGGACAGGTTCATAATAATCTAGAAGGGGCGGCGCTGCTCTGGAAAGTAAATATGTTTTCATTATTGGAAATGCGATAGGGGTTGGAGGAAATGAGACAGTTTAATCTCAAAGCATTCATGAAATACTAAATAAGGATTTTTGACATATTAAGGGACAAGGTTTTAAACTACGTACTTCCAATTTCGGAGAAATAATTGAAAATTGTACCATATTCAAGAAAGGTTCAAGATCTTAATGGAGACTCTCTTGACCATATTCAATTTTTATTGAATACCAATATTGTTTCCTTCTTTTTTTTCAGGCGAATGGTGGGGCGCCGACGAGAACTGCGTTGTCACCGCCAACCTGGACGACAAGGCGTTCCTCCAGCTGGACCGCTGCAACGAGCTCGCCAACATCACCACCAACTGCACCAACCTGCAGTCGTCCACCACCCAGTTCTGGGAGAAGTACGTGCTCAACCTGACCCCGGGGCTCGGGGAGTTTGGCGACATTGGCGGGTTTGACTATAAGCTGCCCCTGGCGCTGCTGCTCTCGTGGATTGTCGTCTTCCTCTGTCTCATGAAGGGAGTCAAGTCCAGTGGAAAGGTAAATAAAAACAAAAATCTAATCATGTTGGTTAAAAGGCTGCAACTTTTATGTTATAATAAAGGACTACAAGTGGTTTCTCCAGCTCCGTATATGTCCCACGCACACACGCGAGCAGAATGTATAAACAAAGCTTAAATCTGCAGTATGTGTGGCTTTTTGTTGAAAAATCCCCTAGGCGTCGTAATTCCATGACTTGGTGGTGAAGACGCAGCCAGAGCTGATTTTCTCTATCCGCAAAAAAGGAGTCCTTTTCAGAATGGCTGCGAGGCAACTTTAAACAGAGACGGAGGTTTGCCAGTTTGCTTTAGAGCTGTTTTATTAATGCTGTTTGAACGGACTAGAAGATATTGTAATAAAGTGGCAACCCTTAAGATAACGTTCTTCCATTAGCAGGAAGTAGAGAAGAAAAGAACTAGAGTGAGAGAAATCGGGGTGAAGAAAAGACGATTAAATAAGCTTGATTATGACGCTATAACTCCATTATAGTGGATTGGGGCTTCCACAATCAACGTTTTAGGGCCTTTTTTGGCCAGTTTAAGGATGTAATAAGCTCCTCTTTTGAGTCGCAAAAAGAACATTCGGCTATTTCAAGGGATAATACTCAATTTCAGACTCCCAAATGAAAGCTAAGATGACAAGGAGATATATTTTACAATCCCGACAAGGGAGAAAACATGAAATACGCACGTAATGAAGGCAAGATACGACGACGACGACGGCGTTCTTTCTTCGTTCTCAAATCCAAGGTTATGGGCAATTGCATTTTGCACAAGTTTTCCCTTTTGGCAACCTGCTCCCCATAAAGGGCTCAAAAGGGTTGCTCCGTTAAATTATTGTATTATAAACGTATATTGCCGTTTATTCTAAGTAATGGCAGCCTGGAGGCATCCCTAGAAAATCTCGATCCAAAACGGGATTTCCTGTCTTGCAAAAAATCCACACACATGAGCTTTAAAAAAGAAGCCTACGCGCCAAATTGTGTACTTTTCAGAGAGATAGAAGCGGCGCGAAGGCAAGACGTCGTCTTGGAGGGTTGTATAAAATACGATCTCAGCCAACTTAGCGTTATTTTAAGAAGGGTTTACACACGATATACAATGATGGGGGTAAAATGAAGAATAATATCCCATTAATTTGCCTTCACCGTTACGATTCATCTGAAGTATCATGCAAAGTAGCCGAGCACGCTCGCCCGGTGGCTTAAACAAAGAGTCTTGATGACTGGGCCGCCTGTGTTGATGAGGGCTAATTACACCCAGGATCAGCAGAAGTCACTACTACGTCGTAGTACACTTTTTTGAAGTGGCTGTCAGCGAAATGACAAGGCAACGTTTAATATGAGTAGTAGCTGGATGGATTTGACTTTTGCGTCATTTTAAAGTACATGCAGAGTTCTCAGCAGCTATTTCTTTAGGTTAAGTATTTAAATATGTAACTGAGTGTATAAACATTAATGGCACTGCTTGACATTACATTTTTTCCCTATGTTCGATTAGGTCTATAAATTGACCTTTCCAACAATCTTACGATTTCTCCCCTTCTTTGTCTTGAAATACCTTTTTTTATACAACCATGACCACTTCACTGACTGGAGAGGACATAAAAATGAAGAGGAGAATAACGAAACCGCCTGGCAAATTTCCTCCAGGAGATCGTGATCTGCATATCAACTTATAAAAAACGATACGAGACCGCTTTTAGAGTACCTGTCAAGATGAATTTTTGTACAAAAGACAAAGAGAGTTCTAATAACAATACTTCCAGGTCGTCTACTTCACGGCGACGTTCCCCTACGTCATCCTGATCGCCCTCCTCGTCCGCGGCGTGACCCTCCCCGGCGCCTCCCAAGGCCTCTACTACCTCTTCGTGCCCAAATGGGAGCAGCTCCTCTCCCTCACCCCGTGGCGCAAGGCCGCCGAGCAGATGTTCTTCTCACTAGGAATCTCCTGGGGAGGACTCATGATGTTCGGATCCTACAATAAGTTCCACAATAAGATCCACATTGACGCCGCCATTGTGTCCTCGCTGGACTTTGTCACGTCGCTGATCGCGTCGTGCGTCATCTTCTCGGTGCTCGGCTTCCTGTCCAAGGAGTTGAACGTGAATGTGGAGGACGTGGCTGCCGGTGGTCAGGGACTGGCGTTTGTCGTGTACCCGGAGGCGTTGGCGAGACTGCCGCTACCATGGTAAGTCACTTTTCTGCATATAACGAAGGAACAATTCGCAATAACATATAATTATGTTTCAGGTTATGGGCCATCCTCTTCTTTGCCATGTTGTTCTTCCTCGGGCTGGATTCCGAGTTCGCCCTCCTGGAGACCGCCCTCACCGCCCTCTACGACGGCGTGCCCCGCCTCCGCAACCACAAGGTCAAGCTCACCTTCATCTCCTGCCTCTGCTGCTTCCTCCTCGGCCTGCCCTGCGTCTCCTACTCCGGTCAGTACGTGCTCGACATCATGGACACGTACGGAGCTGGATTCGCCGTGCTGTGGACCGGATTCTGGGAGTGCGTCGGACTCATGTGGATCTACGGATACAAGAACGTGTGCAAGGACATCAAGCTGATGCTCGGGTCGGAGCCGAGCATTCTGTGGAAGGTAATCAAGGATATAATATAGAAGGTTGCGCGAGTGTAATGTTATAATGTTCCGCTTCCAGATCGCCTGGGCTGGCATCTGCCCCGTTGCCTTGTTCATCCTATTCATGCTGGGCGTCGTCTTCTGGGAGGACCCCAAGTACAACGGCGTCACCCCGTACCCAGAGTGGGCCCATCAGATCGGATGGGTGCTCGTCGGACTCTCCGCGATCCAGGTCCCGCTGTGGGCGCTCATCATGAGCTTCTACTACCTTGTCAAGGGCAAGTTGCCGCAGGTCATCAAGCCGACCCCTGCGTGGGGACCCGGCGACAAGGAGGTCCGGCGGGCGATTCTCGACGAGCAGAGCGGGATTGCGCGGCAAGGCAAATATGCCTACGACAACGCTGGGATGCCATACTCAAACTATCACATGTAGAGAAGAAGCTTTTTTTTTATCCCACCTTTGACTATACTGCTACATGTTTTGTACATATAATTGACGTTAACACGTCTCTCAAGTCAGCATAAAATAGCGCGATTGATACAGTTGAATGAACGCAGACGACCCGGTGCAAATCGGACATTGAATGAGATTTTTATATAACCTACTAGACGATTTGAATTTTGCCTTGTGAAGGCAAGAAAACTACAAGAGACTAAAAGCGTCTATTATCATATCTTAGATGGCCGAATATTTAGCAATACAACTATTTGTACTAAAAGTTTAATATCGATATATACAATTATTATAAGGAATGATACAATGATAAGAAATATAAATGCGAAATTTAATATGCTATAGTACTATTTTTATTGATCGCATCGCAAAAATATATTCATATAACGAACTCATACCTATAATTATTATACTTTTTTGTCATGATTTTGGCGCAAGTTTTCTCTATCTATAGTTACTGCATCAGAAAAATCTCTTCATAATTTGAGGGCAGTCTTTCTTTTATTAGGTTAAATTATTTGATCTGAATAGGGTTTCACTTTACAATTCGGGGACAGAATATAAGAGAGCTTTTCAGTTCTTATCACAGACAGTCTCTCAAATATTATTAACACCTTGGGCTTTGTCGAATTTAAGTGTGTTATAAAAGTACTCTCGGTGAAATGTTGAATAATCCAACGGTGAGTGAGCAAAGGATTTCCGCTTATTTAAAGTTTCGGAATGTGCAAAGTTTGAAAAACAAGATTTGCTTAAAAATGTGACCGCTTAAAACGTGATTCTCTCTTCTCTTGTCCTGCTATTACTAAAATAGAAATAAACTAATCGTAATATAGGTAAACTCTCTCTTCTTAAACAACCATAATATGCATAAACTCTAAATATATTTGTATAACAATCTACCGCTTCCGCGTTGGCACGAGCGGCGGCACCGCGTTCTCCGGCAGCCCGCTCTCCTCCTTAATACTCAGCGGCCGCTTGGAGCTCGTCCCCGGCGGTGCGGCCGCCGTCGCAGTCGTCGACGTCCGGAACAGCATTTTCTTCTGCGAATGCATCTTTGGGCTCACATCGTTCCCATCGTAGAACTGCGTGGGCGTGGCAGGGGCGTCACCAAAGTGCCCCAGCACGTTGATGTTGACGGAAGGGCTCGTTGCGAGCTGCTTCCGTCTCAGCTCCGTCGCGGACGTCGTAGCGGCAAAGTTGAGATGTTGCTGGGGCGGTTGCATGGGGGACTCCAGCAGAGCATTGGATGACGTGCTCATCTGACCCGATCCGAGGGATTGGCTTGTGATGAGCGACGCTGGCCGGGAGTGTTGGAACAGGTTGGAGAGCGGGGCGGGGCTGTACACGGCTGTAATGAAGTCCTCGAATGTTGTCGGCTCCTTGTGGTTCTGCACGATGCTGTCAAGCGCCTTGGCGCGCTCTTCGTAGTGAGATTGGTAGTACTTGAGCATGGAGCGTTTCGCCCTGGACGCATTGACTGCCGTAGCACGGACCAACCCTGGCAGCACGCGCGCGTCCACGATCATCTCGTTGAACAGCGGGCCAAAGTACGGAACCTCCGGTTTGCGCGACACCTGGATACGGAACAGGCGGTTCTTCAACGGGTAGATGACGATGAGCACGTCACAGAACTCTGTCGGCAGGATTCCTCTCCGGTAGTCCCGCCAGTGCTCCGACCACACTATGTGCACCTCGTCGTTGCCAATGTGCCGCGTCTTCTGCAGCATGCTCTCCTCGGACGCGCTCGGCATCCGGGTGGACACGTGGAACATGACTTCAACGAAGGACGTCGCGTAGTACGGAGACGTCTCCCCGGTCGTCTTGCTCTTCTGCAGCCCGCCCATGAAGCCGGCGTGCGTCTCCAGCTCAACCTCCCATGCCAGGCCGGACACGAACTCTTCATACGCCTGAGAGCCGCTTGCGTTGCTCAGGATGCTGTGCTTGTCCTCTTGGCCCTCAGCCACGTAGACGACGGCAATCTTGTGCGCCTCTCGACACCGCTTAGAGTCCAGGTTCTTCAGCTCTCGCAACACGCGCTCGTTCTTCTTCACGAGCTGGATGTTTGGCCGCTGTTCCCATGATGACAATCCCAGCTGGTGGAACAGACGTCTGCACTGCTGGAACACTGCCCCACAGCCCTCGTTCTCTTCCGGAGCGAGCTCAAGCCGGCCCCGATGGCTCTCCTCCTGAACGCTCCGGGACAAGAACTCAGTCTCGACCGTGCGCTGGTTGAGCACGCCCGTGATCACGTCCTTTTCAGAGTCCTCGTCCAGCAGGTTGGACGTGGGCACGGCATTGAGCGGCCGTCCGGGGTCCTCGAGGCATTCCGGACTGGTGTAGCCCAGATACTGAAGAAGATCGTCCAAATTGTCCATCTCGGAGGTGGTGTTTTCATGCTCAGGAAGGACGTCCTCGCCTCGACGTTGCATGGCCTGGCCTGCAGCGTGCTGAGCTGCATGCAGAGCGGCGCCCGTCAAACGATCAGATCTGAACTCGGGCCATAGCATGGACACGTCCTCAATAGAGGTGTTGAGGTCTTCTGGCGGCCCGTATAGAGCACTCGTATCCCAGGCGAACTTGCCGGCAATGTCTCTGAGAATGACCCGTACTTGAGACCTGGCTGTGCGTACACCAGACAGCTCCGCGTCGTCCAGAGCAGGTAGCTCAACGAATGACAACAACGTGGTGTCATTCAAGATGAAGTATTGGATGTTGTCGGCTTTGAAGACGTCCATGGTCAGCTCGTCCTTGTGGATCGTCGGGTGGTCGTCCTGCTCCGACACCATGGAGGACAGACTGGCAGCGCCGGTGCCGAGCGGGAAGTGGAACAGGTGGTTGACCAAGTGGGATAGGACAGTTCGAGCGGCCAGCCGAACCGGGCAGTTTGCATCACCCTGATCACTACTACCATTAAATGCAAGCCTGGTCGGGCCATTCTGCTGATACTGGGGTGGGTCAGAGAGGTTGTCTCTGGAGCCAGATCTAGACTTTGAAGACTTCAGCGGGGACGAGTTCTGACTGACATAACCCTCCTTGGTGTTGTCCACGTGGATGTTGGGGTCAAAGTCAACCATGACTGCAGGGCTGAGAACGCTCTTCCCACCGGGGCCGTTCGTCTGTCTGGGGAAGTTGTCAAAGTCCTTGCCGCCGCGTCTGGATTGGTGCTCCGGCGCTATGGGGCTGGGTGTTGTACCGGCGGGGTCTGACGAAGACTGCAACGCGCCAAAGACGTGGTACAACAGTGACCGGCCGTCCTCCTGCGGCTGCGTCAGCACATAACTGGGTATGCGCATGCACCACTCGCCTAGGCAGAATAGCAGGCTGAGCAGGAGTCGCTTCTCGTCGTCCGTGACAGCGGCGTCCCCGCGTGGGGTGAGGCTGACGAGTGTTCGCGCGAGGACTTCGACGATCTTTTTTGGCACTTCCGGGTAGAAGTCGAGGAAGTTCTTGACGTGGTCTGCGAGGAGGAGGAGCATGTCGGAGGCGATCTGGGCGACGGCTTTGTTGTTGAAACGGAGGGCTGTGGTGAGAACCTGGAAAAGAAAAAAAAATCAATTTAGAAATTAATCTCCAAGAAGACCCAAAGCAACTATATACCTGAATAGCTTCTTTGATCTTTGGATGGAACGTCCCGTGCAGCAGCTCCGAGTAGACAAATATCCCCAGACTGGACAGCGAGATGCACCTCGCCAACCCAGCCGGCTCCTTCTTCCCACTCTTGAGCAGCACGCCAATGATCTGATCCTTGACATCAGCCGACGAGATCAATGACAGCTCACTGGCGTTGGGCAGGAGCAGAGGCACGTCTGGGAGTATTGACGGGAAGGCTAGCAGCGCGCCCACAACACTTGTCGCCTCAGTCCTTGGCACACCCTTCAGCTCGGACGTTGATATGATGCAGTTGGCCGCGTACAAGTAGTCAAGGATGTACGCAGTGTACCCGGGCAACATGAGGCTGAAGAACCGCGGGCCGGTGAAGCGGATGAGGGTGTTCATCACGTCAGTCTTCTGCCCTGTCAGCCCGCTGTGGAGCACCTTGTAGAACTGGACCAAATGCGTCTTGGGCAGCGGTGCGTCATGCTGGCGACACGTGAAGAGACACAGTAGCCGCAGTGCGTACAGGCGGCCTCGATGGTACGTCTCCGGCAGTGTGAGCGCGCGGAAGCACCAAGGCGCGAAGATGGTGAAAGGCGGGACGAAGTCTGGAGCGGGAGGCGTGGCCATGTTATCCAATGACACGCCCTGATTATTCCGAATCTTCACCATGATGTCAAAGAGCTCGATCAGGTACTTGTAGATGTGGGCGTGGATCACGGTGTCGGCGATCTTGTTAATGTCTCCCAGAGAGCCGAGCATGCGCCGCCAGAGCACGACAGCGACGTCAGGCAGCCATCCCTTGACGGGGCCACCGGACATGACAGACCTCGGTTCACTCTGTCCACTGCCGCAGTGAAGGTCGTTCATACCGGTATTGGAAGTGAGGGAGCCGTGTCCGCCGCTGGATGAGCCATGATGGTGACCGGATACCCCGCCAGAGCCACCGTGCTCAGCGCTCAGCCCGCCCTCACTCATGGCATCGTGGTCGAGCTGCATGGGCGAGTCCTTCATGCTGGCGCACTCAATACCGCTGGAGGGAGCTGGAGAGCAAGATCTGCTTCCGCCGCCGTCGCCCTCATCGTAGTTATTCGTGGCCGAGTCCGCAGATCGGCTCCGCTTCATACGGCCGTTTAGCAGCACATACTGCTCATGGGTCGCGTACACGTTCCGTCCAAGCTGTGAAATGGTTGTGTTGAGGTTCCCCTCGCTGAGGGTCCGCCTCAAACCGGGTTTACTCTTCCTGTTTGGACGCGACCCAGATCTGGCATTCATTGGGCTCGCGCCTTTGTACTCGGTCTCAGAGCTCATCCTTGTCCGCAGCGGGTAAGGAGATGTCCGATGATGGTGGTGGGCATTTGCGTTGTTGACAGAGGACGACGGCCCAACGATGCTGCCGGCGCCAGAGCCATCATCCATCATAGCACCGTGGCCACGCCCTTGTTGCTGTACTGTCGGTGCTGCAGGGGAGGACGGCACTTCGCTGACCTTAACGGCACTTGAAAACTTGGTTTCTTGAGCTCCCTGTCGTCCGCGCCGCTTCTTGGACGCTCGCTCACTTAACCGATCCAGGGGCAGATCGTTCAGATCCAGTCTGTAGACCTGCCTTGCCAGCACTCGTGTCAGCGTCTCCATTGTCTTTGACCACTCCCGTATCAGCTCCTCCCAGAGCGTGAGTGAAGAGAGTGCTTCAAGGAACTGATCCCACAACTCAGTCGACACCACGACGTACAGGTTTGCCTTGATCCAGGTGACGATCAGTGTCTGGAAGATTGCCTGAGCAAGCCGTCCTCCCAACGTGTCCTCACGCCGTCTCGGCGGCGCCTCAGGCAGCGTCAGCTGAGTAATCTGTAGCAAAATGAACAGCAGCTGCTCCCACGTCCTCGCCTCCATCTTGACATTCATCACCATGTAGCGGTAGATGTTGAGCACTCGTTTGCACATCTCAACCTGCTCCTCCAGCAGGATGGGGTACTCAGACGACACCTCGAGCAAAAACACATTGGCAGCGTTGGTGATGAACACTTGGAGCACGTTCTGAAGGCCGGCGCGGACGCCGTTGGGTCCCGCGTTGCCGCCGTCAAAGGTGTCGGACAGCGGGGCCTTCCCCGTCATGGCGTTCATGAAGTCCTCCCTGCCCTTGTCCACGGACAGCGGCTCTAACAGGAATGGAGGTAGTTCGGGAACGTTCATTTGAATCCAGTCCTTGTAGACTGAGATGACCTTCTTAATGGCTGGTGAGTGGGAGAAGGAGAGAAGGAATGCTTGGCGATACACTTCGTGGATAAAGTCCACGTTCTCCTTGCAGCCGTAGAGAATCCCGCGCACAAGATCACCTTCAAGAGTGTTGCGCGTCGACTCCTCATACGGTGTCAACGTCATGGACATCATGCTTCCCGCCAGCATCGCGTCCTTCTCGCTGGACGAGGACATGTTCAGCTGCTGGGAGCCGCCAGAGCTGTTAAAGTCCGACCCGCCGCCATCCACAGCACTGGCTGCTGACATGTTGAGCGTGGCCGTGCTGGCAGACACGCCCCCGCTGCCGCTGCTGTTCCGGGTGAGGTGCGTGTACTGGGCCACCCACTTGACCACCACGACCCGGCAGGACAACATGGGGTCCATCTTCTTGGTCCCGTCCCCGGCGTCGACAAATGCCGGCCGGAACTTGCGCACTTCCGGCAGCTCCAGCGACGGCCTGTAGAGGCTCATGGTCCAGTTGAAGTCCGGGAAGATGTGCGGCATGTAGAACGTCTTGAACTTCTCGAAGAGGAAGTTGAGGCACCGGCGTTGGCGGTCGATTTTGTTGTCCTTCCACTCGACGAGGGTGACCTGGCTGACGGTGAGCTCCAGGAGCACGTCGAGGAAGATGCGGGTGAGGTCCGTGTCGGGGGAGCGCCAGCGCTCACCGCTCTGGGGTGGGATCAGAGGGCAGATCTCGGCGGGGTTAATAGGGCCGTCCTGGAAAATGAGATTAAAATATAACTAGTTTCGCAGCGAAATTAAATCCGTATTCAGAACTTGCATTTAATGCCGCCTTTGATACTGCAACGCATTTTTAACATTCTTTAATCCCACTCTTCATACTTCTCGTTCTCATACTTTCACCTCCTAGCGTAGTAGGGAGATAGAAGAGAAGGAGAAATACCCCCAGGATTTAACATTCCCAGCGGCCCGTTAAAACGGAATAATTCGTGTCTCTGGGAAACTAAAAGTTTGGGACTTCAAAAATATCTTCATCTTTTTCATGAATTGCACTTTTTCCGCGGTGAGAGAAAATTTCAATTTCCAAGATATTTTTTCTCTTTGCAGAAAGTAAGGTCATGCGTATACACACATAGCCGTGTGGGGGATTATAATTTGAGCTCATATCAGTCAAATAAAGACGGGAAAATACAACTTGTATCCCCAGGAGAAAATAGGACGAAAACCCTGCATATTTGCGGTCTCTGGTATACGAAAGGAAGCGTAAGAGTTAGTTGCAAAAAACGTTATATTTTCTTTTCCTCCTCTTCTAGTTTCTTTTACACACACACGATGTTTGTGCCAAGAAGAGAAAATGTGAAATCTAGCAGAAAAGTGAAGAGGGTTTAAAAGCAATTCAATGCTGCTATAGAGCAACTGTTATCACAAAAAAGAATCTTACAAATATTCAATTAATAATGAAACGTGCAAGGAAAAGTGAAAAATATTGCTATGAGACATCCTTAATATTCAGTATTAAGTTAAGTATTAAGCTTTATACTGGAGCTCTTTAAACTTTCGGCTTTTCCTCTCCTTTGAAATTCGTCACAGCATCTTACAATCAAGAGCATCAGATTCATTTGAACGTATGTTGCTTTTTTCCACCGCATGATAATGCCGAAAACATCCTCATTAAAGACGACGACGCGTCAGCTCGCCATGACAACTCAAAGAGGAATATTCATTCAAAGAGCATCTTCTCGATTCTCTGCACAATATAAGCTGCTCTTAAATGTCATGCCTTATAAAGAGGAGACGAAGGTGAACCAAGGCAATACTAGGGATTACATTTGAAAAGTAATTCAATCATTTACAAATTCAAATTACATTTATCTTGTAAAAGTATAATTACTGTTTCCATTGCATGTACGTAGTAATGTAGAATTTATAGTCACTTCATTTGTAACTTAACAATGCCTTAGTGAAACCATGAAGAAGAAGAGACTCTTCCTTCCTTCCTTTCCTCGATCCATTCTTACCCAACTTGAGCGGAAGAAGATTTCGCAACCACTCAAGAAAGAAACTTTTTCTCCCCTCTTCTTCTTTTCTCTCCGTATAGAGAAGAAGAAGACACGGCATTAAAATGCATACTCAAGCTTGTGTTTTTGCCATCATCGTGTGTACAATGGATAGTAGAGGCGATGTTTATGACCTTGCCATGCATTCCTTAAGGGTTATCAGGACATACAATAGTGGTATCCCTGGCATAAAATTGGGCAAAAGTTATGAGAGGCCGAACATAATTGTATCCAAAAGCGAAGCATCCATTCTGCGCCTCAGGGTTATTTGTAGCATTCGAGCATGCAGAGCAGTTGGAATTCAATTTTCTCCGAAATCGAATCGTTTCAGCTTTTATGGCGTTCCATATTCGTAATTTGCGTTTTGGCACCGCGTGTATGCATAACGGTGCTGCGTGTGATGATACAGGCTTAACATGATACGTGTCTGTATGCATTGCTATTTGTGTGTGGATTACGGTCTGCTGAAACCCTTTTTTAAAGCATGTACGTAAGTCTTATCAGACTGCGGCATATAACACTGCATTACGAGTGCAAAACCACACCTAAAACATATTTGGGGTTCTAAGCGATTATAACCTAAACTTTCTCCCTTAAAATGCATTTGAAAACAAAACACACGTAATCCCTCAATCTGTAGAGCGACTTGTGTGTACTTCACCTTTCCCTCCCAGAAATAATTGCAGTTCTGTTTCTTGAATTCAACGAACGGAGTGAACGAAATTTGAAATTTCTTCTTCTTCTCTGTTCAAGGCAGGAAGTGAGAGACTGTGAGCAGGGCTGAGCCTGCCTGGCAGTCGGCGGGGCCTCTTACACAATCTCGCATCATCGAAGAAGAAGAAGACTTCTCATCACGAATTGGAGGAGAAGGAGGCAATAAGGAGATGGAGCGAGATTACTTTACAGCATGGTATTTGGGGGAGGGAGGAAAAAAGGATCAGCGTCAGGAAATGAAAAATCTGTTTCACTTGGGGAAGGAGACAAAGAGCCAACGACGCTCGAGGAGGAATGAAATGTGTGATCAAGCGAGAAAATGGGTTTGAGGATAAGTTCTCCTGATGACTGGGAGGAGAAGAGCCAAATAAAAAAGACTTTTAAACGAGCTGCTAGATTCAATTTTGCGTTGTTTAATAAGATTTAAAATTCTTTCATTTGCTTACCTGAGTATCTGGCGTCATAGCCGCAAGTGCTGTTAACCCCATTCCCTGATACGGCGACGGAAACCCCGGCACAAGAGTCGCAAACAGCGCATGCAGCGGCTCGCCAGCAATGTCGCCGAGGATCTGGTACCACAGCAGGAAGAGGCGCATTGCCTCCCGCTTAAGCAGCTTCCAGCTGTTGCCTGGGTGCAGCAGCTTGGACATGAGGCGGCCCACGCTGTGGTATTGCCACTTCCGGGCAAGGTGCTCCGGTAGGTAGATGAGGATCTGGAAGGAGCAAGAAGTTTAATATTCTCGACCCAATAACACGCTCGTAGAGGTAAATAAATTATCAGATGACCATAAAAGACGCAGGATGAA
Source organism: Tisbe holothuriae (assembly GCA_900659605.1). Taxonomy (NCBI): domain Eukaryota; kingdom Metazoa; phylum Arthropoda; class Copepoda; order Harpacticoida; family Tisbidae; genus Tisbe; species Tisbe holothuriae. Next base: position 27,040 of record LR139445.1, on the reverse strand, counting down.
GGCAGAGGTCGGACCATCCCTGACCTTTTCATAATTCATAAAGCAGAGAAGAAATACTTTCCAACGCAGTTTACAAATTATCTTTCTTTGCGGCATGCACTTTCTCATAAAACTTGTTTTAAACGCTTTTAGATTCCCCACCGAGAGACAGGAAACAAAAATAATTTACATTTAGAGCAACTGGTGCAGAAATTCCTTCCAAAAATAGCTCCAATTCTATATATAATTTTCCCTCCTCTCTTTTCGGCTAAAAATATATAGATTATGGCGCCTGCTGCTATCGTCAATATAGACACATTTGTAGAAAGATTCTTGCTTTTGTCCGCCTACCAAAGGCAAAAAAGTTGTATTCAGAGGCGGAGGAGAAACTTTTATATCAAGGCGATATCAGGAATGATTCCGCCTAGAAGTGATAATGGATCATTTGAGGTTCATTAAGATTCTTTATAAATTCCGATAGATGTCTCACAATGAATCGTAAAACATTGACATGGAGCAGAATGAGCCGTTTGAACTAAAGTTGTTGCGCTTCTACTGCTCGTTTTAATTAAGGGCACCTTTGCTGCTCCCAATATCGAATATCATCATTCGAGTTTGCAGATCGACTTTCAATTTTATTGCAAGTTTTTATAGGTAGGAGGAGAAGGAGAGTGCACTTTAATCGGCGGGTCTGTAACATGTACTCAACGTGTTGCCAACTAAAGTACGGAATATGTTTTAGGTTGCTATGGAGGGATCTCTTCATAGTGCTTTATAACTAGCTATAAGCCTTGCAGAAGTAACTGCATTCATTTACATATGAATACGATTTGAAGCACCCAATTTCTTTCATGAGAGAAACGACTTCTTTCCAGCTGTAGCAGTTGAAAGGACTTGTAATATTGGTCTCAAGAGGTTCTCTCTCCACTGTCGTTGAATCCATTGTTGACGTTGCTTCTGTTTAAATAATTAATGCCCGTTTTAGGCCTCTTGTCGCTTTCTCTATCACTGTATTCCAAGCTGAATGTAGTCTCTCGTTTTATATTTTACCTTTTCGAATAGGTAGAGCACGCTCTCCAGCTCCTCCCTCTGCGCCCTGTGCGCGCCCTTCTGCCGCAGGTTCATCTCGGCCGCGATGAACGCGTCGTACACGATGTAGAAGATGTGGCTGTAGTAAGCCTCGAAGAAGGGAACGATCTCAATGAGGTCGGCGTGGTCCAGGAAGAGCCTGAGGTGCTTGGCCCTGGTGGCAGTGTCCCTCTTCGGGTCCACCACCTTCCCAGCCGACTTCTTCACGTCCTCGGACTTCTTGATGAGCGCGGCCGCGCCGGACCCACCGCCGGGGCGCTTGCTGAACATGGTCACGGCGTGGAATGACACGGGAAGGGAAAGGGGCGAAACGGGGCACAAGATCACATGGTCAAGAGGGGCGTTCACAGAGTCGTAGTACACGAGCGACACCGAGTTCACCCAGATATCTCCTTTGATTAGGTTGTTTTCATATGAGCTGTGGCGACGACTGAGGCTGAGAAGTGAGAACTGAGTTGAAGACGATCTTTCTTTCTCTCTCTCTTTCTCTCTCTTCTGAGTTGAGTGCGTTGAGTGAAATCAGGCAGCAGAGAGGGAAGAAAGAGGGAAGACGAGCACTCGGCTGCACGCACTCACGCACCATCGAGAGCGAGCTCAGGCAGTGCACGCACACACACGCTCCACCTGGGGAGAGAAGAAGAAGAGGAGGCAGGAAAAGAGGAGTCAGGGGGAACAGAAAGACAGAAAGAGAAACAGAGGAGGAGGAATATCAACCGTAAAGAGCTCATTTAAAGAAAGTTGCCTCTTTATTACTTAAAAGAAATGCGATACTAATTACCTTTTTTGGAACACATTTATTAAAGAACCGTAGACTCTGCAAGCTATTTTCGTTGTCACACTATGTTTATAACGGTAGATGGCTTCCCTAGTTGGAGAAAGTGACAGATTGCTCAGCAGAAGAATTATCAAGAATTATCCCGCGAACTTTAAAACACTTCGCAGAATTGTGGATTTCTGGCAAAACTTCGGCAAAAAGTAATATTTGCCTTTAGTTATACCTCTCTTTCTTTACTCCTTTAGTTATACCCATAGTCCATGGATTCAAAGGTATTATTATTGTATCCTTAGATCGAATTAAAAACCCTTATTTTATCTGTATCCCCATCTGTCCCTCTCAGATGATCTAATAAAAATGCGTACGCAAGGAAGTTTTGACGCATCTTCATTGGCGAAGATTCACCTCTTGCTACGGTCGTGGGCGAGGAAGGACTTTTAGAGCTTCGAGGAGAAAGTGTGCGTACGATCCATATACGCGGAAATTGCGTCTTCGTTGATCGCAGCATGACCTTGCCTTTTTTTGCAACCGCAGCTGGTAATGACAGAGGAAACTCGGGGAAAGGCTTAAAAACGTAGTAATAAATATATGAAAATATATATGCTTTCTACAGTTAGATCCATGAACCTAAAAATGGTTTTAGGATCATGGTTGGTTAGATATCCTGTAGTTTGTTCAAGGTTAGGATAGCTGGTTCTGAGTAGGTGCTGTACTGGGGGTATATATATCTAGTTCTGAGTTATAGGGAGACAATGAAAGAGAATTTGCTTCTATTAAATAATTCCTCTGGGATTAATTATGTCGTAGAAAGAGTATACCTAAGGGTCCTCTTTCTACGATAATGTCAATGGTAACTAACAGAGATTATTTATATACCTTCCTTGTAGCTTTTTTTGTACAAAAAAGCTCCCTTTTCCCCGTAGCGATAAGAGTCAGCTGTTGCAATTTGCAAAACAGAGAAATATATACAAAATAATGCGTCCTGGCTGGTTCTTCTTCCACTGACATGCCCGACAACGACGACGACGGCAGCTCCAGCATCAAGAAAGCCAACGCTCAGCTGGAGAGCCTCGGGCTCGTCATCAGGGTCATCGACGGAGACGGAAATTGCCTCTTCAGGTCAGTCAAAGACTCGAAGCTGATCATCATCACATGATCGTCTAAGAGTAAGAACGCCTTGACTTGACTTCAGATCCCTTGCCGATCAGCTCTTTGGCAACGCCTCCCTGCACACCGACCTCCGCGCCAGGATCGTCGGCTTCATCCGCGAGAACAGCGCGGACTTTGAGCCGTTCTCGTCCGACCTGAACCTCCATTTGTCCAAGATGCAAAAGGACGGGGAGTTCGGGGGGCACTTGGAGCTTGTCGCCATGGCTCGGTACGCCAAGCGCGTCATCGTCGTACACGAACTGGAAAAGGCCCCTCAACGTGTCACTCCTAAGGAAGAGCCCGTGGACACTGCGGACACGGCCGGGGAGTTGCACATCTTCTATCACAACGGAAACCACTACAATTCTGTCCGGCGTCGGTTTAAAGATGAGCCCGGTCCTGCAGAGATAGACGAGTATGTGTACGTCGAAGGCGAGGGGAACCCGTTTAGCGGAGGCTTATGAACGTTAACGCCAAATAAGTGAACTGTGATGTTAAAGATTCTCACTCTATTTTTCCATAATAATCACTATACGTATTATTTCTTCTCTCTCCAATCATGAAAGCCTGTTTTGCTTAATTCTCCTTTATCCGGGTCCATTCGGCCCCACGCTGCTCTTCCTACTGCTGTCGGCGGACACAGTCCTTGCTGGACGCCCCTCCTCGAACCTAAACACCACCGCGTACATCTCCCCGCCCAACCGTGTCGCCAACCACTTATTCTTCAGCACCGCAACCTTTAGCGAATCTACAGTAAACTGCGCGTACAGGTTCGTGTGGACGGCTCTGCCCATGCCCTCCAAGACGAGCAAGTCAACTCCACGCTCTACCATTGTGTCGACCACCATGGAGTTCAACTTGGTGAGGTCGAGGCACGGGCTGGCCTGACCAGAGTCGAGGCAGAGGAGTTGGCCAGAGTTGAGTGCTTCCGTGATGGTTGGAGAGTGTTCGGAGGCGCGTCCGAGGATGATTTGGAGCTCTGCAAAGGTGACGTCGTTTAGGACGGGACGGTTGTTGGCGCAGAGTAGGACTTCAGTTCCACGCTGAAATATATACAAGTTATGGACTAGAATCAAAGAATGTTCAAAAATTAGTAAATTACCGATAGGAGCTCCTCAACAAACGGAATAGCACCAAGAATGACATCCACGCCACTGTTGTCAATAAATATGGCCGCGCATTTGTACTTCGGCCCCGACCTCAGCCGCTCCACCCACTCATCCAGACTGTCCATCAGCCACGGCCTCGGCCCAATGAACCCAAGCGCGTCCTCAAAGTTGATCCCCTCCTTGCTCTCCATGAGCAGAGCGACCTCCTTGGCACCCCAGTCGAACACGTTGCCAGCGAGGAATCCGACAGCAAGACGCTTCTGCCGCTCCTCCCAGGGCAACGCGTGCAGCCCGGTGAGCAGGTCTGGAAGCAGCGCCATCGCCTGGTCGTTTTCCAGCTGCTTTTGACGTAGATACGGATCGTGGAAGTCGAATTCTGTAAGGCAGTGCTCTCGCAAGTCGAGCAGACCCCGGACTGTCAGATTCCCATATGCTATTGGGTTGTGTTGGAACTGCTCAAGCCTGGACAGGTACTGCTCCTGGAATCGCCTCGCACGCTCGTGCACATCAGGCTTGGACTCTTGACTCTTAATGGCGCGATCGGTGAACTTTGGCAGGGAGTCCTTAAAGCAGTTGAGCCAGTACTCCCTTGCGTCGTTGTCTCGAGTTAAATCGACCGTGTCGGGGTTGTACGACCGCGGATCTTGGAGTAGAGGACAGAATCCGAGCTTGGTTTCAAACCGGTCGATTTCAAGATGGTCCACGTCAAACGAGGCGGAGTCTTGATGCTGCTGTTGCTGCTGTCCTGTGAATCCGGAGCTGCCATAAAGGTTCTCCAGCCAGGAGTACTCGTCAGCATGGCACACCTGCGCACTCTTTAGAAACGCGCCAATAGCGCCGAGATATCCCTCATGCCGAAGGAACCTTGCTTGCACCGCTCCTTTGGTCCAGTAGTTGACCGAGTACGATATCGTGTGCATTGACACTGGGTGGTGGCGAAGGAAGAATCCTCCGAAGTAGATGCACTTGACCTTGTGCAGCATTGCGTACAGACTGGCAATCTGGCCAATGTCATTGCTGATCATGTAGAGCAGACTGCGTGCAACATCAGCATCGTCGGGCTTCTTGTCGGAATGTATGGCCTTTCCCAGGCTGGAGGCAATGAGATCGGCGGGCAGCCCCAGGCTGCGATAGTCCTCCCCGCGCTCTCCATAGATGTCCTTCACGAGCATGTCCACTTTACGATGATCCCCTTTCGAGGCGAGTTCAAGCAGCTCGTCAAACCCCTTTGCGTTGGTCAGGAGGTTTCCCAGTCCCCAGAACGTGCCTCCGCCGGTTGCGGTTCCGCCTATCCGCTCAAATTTGTTATCTCCCTCGACCTTGATAATGGACACGCCGGACCCGATGGTCACCAGCAGATACGGGTACATTGTCTTTGGGTTGATGGTCTGGAACTTGTATTCCGGATCCCCTTTCCGCTGGTAGACAAACGACTCATCCGAGATGTTCTTCATGAGGAAGTTGCACCCGTCCACAATGCACTTCATCTCGTCCACCTTATCAATGGCCAGGCCGACCTTGTCCTTGATCAGGTCGGCGTACTTGTACGCGCCGCCGCCCGTCACCTTCACGTCCTTGCCAATGATCTTGTTCTTGCCATTGGCCACGAGGGACTGGCTGATGTAGTCGAGACACAGGTCAATGTGCTTCGTCTCAAACTTGACAAAGTGGAGTCGGGCGCCCTCGCTGACCTGGTACACGACGGCGTCATCGGCGCCGAGGTCGGGCTCCGAGGGTTTGTCCGGGCTGTTGGGCTCGTCGTAGAGGATCTTCTTGGACGCGACTGTGGAGTAGTAGGCGATTTTGGTGAGTGACCCGCCAATGTCCATAGCGAAGATGCGCGCGTCGGAGATGTTTCGGAAGGCGAGGTCGGTCCACTCGGGGAGCTCGATGCTGCGACCGAGCTCGCCGTCCGTGTTTGGTGTGGACATTTCGGGGATGAGTTGCTCTGGAATGGAGGTAAAATGTGTATTTAATCGATAACATACATTAACTTCTTACCCCCAGAGAACATTTCGCATTCAAATGCTGGCTATATGATAAATGTTTATTTAACTCGCAACAGCAATACCATGTCATAGTGAACATGTGATTGTGCATAATCCCAATTTAATGCTACATAAGCTATTCGAAGTCATGTCATACATTGTTTATATTTGACATGGCCGGTAATGTAAACAGCTGATAATGTATAATCAATCTTAGTTGTTGCTTACCCTGCAGATGATGATAATAATATTAAGAGTATTAATGAGTTGCTTTAAAACATTGTTCCTCTCTAATCAGTTGGAAGATAACTGTTTAAGTACATTCCTGCTTAAGAATTTCAACAACACTGCTGTTGGAAAAACGAGCCAGAAAGAAAGCAGTGATCGTGTTTCTTTTCTCTTTTAAGCCCTCCACAACTTCTTCTTCTTCTCAATCTTCCTTCCTTCTGCGCGCACTCGCTGGCTACAATAACAGTGGAGCACTGTCTCTCCAGTGACTGTTTAAGAGTTGCAGCCGGCTTAATAAGAAATTCCATGCAACACCACGGTGTTCTAAAGAATAGGTAAACAACCTTTATAATTATATTTAATTCCTGGAAATGGGATTATACAGAAACTAATTTTCAGCGCTTACATTATCTCGGTAAGAAGAAAGCTCTGTACCTCAAAATAATGAAAAATTCAAATGTCAAAAACGATCATATTAAAAGCAATAATAATAGGCGCCTCCAAGTATTAAAACATAAGGAGAAAACCGAGAAATTGAGTACTTGGCGCATTCAAGGTAATATTCTAAACATGGCCTGAACTTGGCGCATCCTTTTCTCTTTCATAAACATTTGGCACCTTCATTTATAAATCTTCTCCTAGACCCAATATCACACTTCAGAAATCAAAGTCCGCCGTCTTCGCCGCCTCCATGAACTTTTCCATATCCCACTCATCATGTCCGACCACGTTCTCCCCACTGTGCACATTGAGCACGCACATGTTCTCGTCATAGTTGAGATTCGGCAGCAGCTTCGGCGTGAGCAGGAAGTATTGCGCAGACGAGTCATGACACGAGGTCTTGACGAGCAGGTCAAACACTCGACGCTCATTGGTCGCGTCCATGCCCTGGTTGATCTCGTCGACGCAGCGGAAGGGGACCACGGTCAGCTCCTGCAAGGCGAGCATGTACAGGGCGGTGGCCACGGAACGCTCGCCCCCGGACTGGGTGTGCGGGTCCAGTTTGCGGAGCTCGGTGTTGTGCCGGTACTTGACCATGATCTCCAGCCCGTAGTGGGCAAAGTCAAGCTCGTGGCCACCCTGGTTCAGGACAACGTCCCCGGCGAATCCCATGTCAGCAAACAGGCGGCCAAAGTTGCTCCCAATGCGGCGCACGAGCTCACTCAGCCTCTCCAGCCAGCGCTTCTTGATCGTGTCAATGTTATCAAGTCGGGCCTGTCGAGTCTTGACAAACTCCGTGATGGTCTTCTCGAGGTTCTTGATCTCCTCCTGGAGGTCGGTATACTCGCGGACGACGGCGGGGTCGACGCCCTGGATGTTGGCGACCTCTTGGTTGAGAGCGTCCAGAGACTCGGAGATCATTTCGTGAGTGGGCGGGCAGTCCAATGCCGTGCATTCGTCCTTGAGCGCTTCCGCGGTCAGCTTGAGATCGCGCATGCCCGCCTGAGCGATTCTCTTCAGCTCTTCTCCTTCGTTGATGGCTCTTCGGAGCTCGTCCTTGGCCTGGTTGAGTCCCTCCTCCGAGCCCTTGAGCTCCTCCTCGAGCTCGGCCTCCATCTCCTTGAGCGTGTCGTCCTCGTTGCTCACGAGATACAATTTGTAGCGCTCCAGTTCCTTCTTCGTCTTGCATTGGATGTTGGCGAGGATGGACTTCTGCAAGAAAAAAAGGAGGCATTACAGCTCAATGCAGTTCTGTAAGTATTTAAAAATGCCCGATTTTAGCATTTAAGTTCCTTACCTGGAGTTCTGCTGCCTTCTTCATGGCCTCCTTCCCGAGGTCGACCTTTCTCTTCATCAGCGCATTCTTCTTCTTCACAAGCTCATCGGGATTGCAATTCCTCCTCTGCAGCTGCAACTCCCTCTCACTCATCATCAACTTGTTCTTGGCGCGATTCTTGGCGTCCAGACGACCCTTGATGTCCTTGAGACTCTTCCTCAACCCCTCTTCCTCTGTCTGCGCAAGCGTCACATCCTGAGCTAACGACTCATCCTGATGGCGCAGCTGATCACCCTGCTGTCTCTTGGCGTTCAGTGCTCGCTTCAGACCCTCCAGTCTGTCCTTGTCCACGGCCAGCTCCAAGAACCCCTTCGAGTGGATCTTGCTGATGTTCGTTGATATCTTTTGCGAGTACTTGGACTTCTTGGAGGCGAACCGATCGTCGCCCATGAAGAAGAGCCTCATCTTGGAGGCGAGAGTCTTCTGGTGGCGACGGCCGTCGGTGCTAAAGATGGGAAGCTTGTCCAGGCTGTATTGGCGGTTGAGGTAGGCGCGGACGGCGTCGGGAGCGCGGAACAGCTCAGAGGCGAAGCTCTGAAACAGTAGGAGAGACATATAGAGTAAATTGTAAATTTATGACAACTTTAATGGATCAGATTACCCTGAATCCAGTAACGGTCCTGAGCTGTTCTTCGGAAGCATTTGGCATCTGGTCCAGGCTCATTCGCCTCGTCTTATCGTCTGAATGGACGCAGTTCACATCAAATTTGAACTGCCTCTGAAATAGAGTAAAGAGTAAAGGATGATGTACAATATTGCACCTTACTTCAAATGAGTTAATTCAAATGAGTAAAAGTGTATCTTACTCTGATAGCATTCAAAAAGTCCGTCATGTCGTCCTTATCCTCGGCAACAAACGCGACCAAATCCCTGCCCGCGATCGTGTTCTCCAGATACTTGGCGTCCGACGCCTGCAGCATGTCCACGCAGTACATGATGGGATAGTGAATCTTGGCCTTGAACCTGCCCTGGTTATTGGACAGCCACTCTGCAGCCGTAAAAGCGTTCTGACTCTTCTGCTTGAGCCTCTGCATTTTCTGCCTGCTAACGTTGTTCAGCTCATCTATCCCCTTGTTGATCCCACGCATCTCTTGCTCCAGTGCCTGCCGCTCGTATCTGTTCTCCTGCCGCTTGTTGTCCAGCGTCCGCAAAGCCTCAGCCTGGTGCTGCAGCTGCAGCTTGACGTTATTCTCCTGTTGGCGGAGTTCAGCCTCCTGGCCAGAGTTTTGTGCCTGCTCCAACTGCTCTCGCATACGCTCAACCTCCCTCTCAGCCTCGCGCAGTTGGGCAATCTTTCTCTCGTGCGTGGCCTCAGCCTGCCCCTCCTGCTCCTCGACCTCGTCCATCTCCTCTTCGATCTTCTCAATTCGCTCGGCCTTCTCCTTGGCCTCCCTGGTGCGCTTACGCATCTCTTCCATGTTCTCCTTGACTATGTTGTTATGCGTCGTCGTGCTCTTACGCAGCTCGGCGCGGCGCTTCTGTAGCGGCTCCAGCTTCTTTCGTTCCTCGTCCATGCGCGCCTTCTCCTTCGTGTAGTAAGCCTTTTGGACCTTGATGGCGCTCTTCTGATCCTCGTAAAGTAGCCATTCCCTCCGCTTGCTAAACAGTTGCACCTTGCGTTCAAGCTGTTTGCGTTCGTTGAAGAGTCGGACCTTTTCCTCCATGCCCTGGGAGCGCTTCTGAAGGTCTGCGAGCATGTTTTCGCGATAACCCTGCTGGTCGTGGGTCTCGGATTCCTCCAACTGAAGTCGTTTCAACCTTTAAATAAGCATAATTGGTAACACATACTGTAACATAAATAATTCGTCTTTAAATCTTACATGTCGTGGTCCTCCCTGAGCTGGACCTCCCCCACCGCGTCCACCGTCTTGTGCAGCAGCTCCTTTGAGTTCATCTTTGAGAACTGGTGCACCTTGTCCTGGGGCAGGAACTGGCACAGGTTGTCCGTCTGGATGTGCAGCGAGGACGTCAGCTGGTCCACCTTCTTGGCGGTGGAGTTGCGGTTGTTGAGCTTCCAGTGGCTCTTGCCGTCGAGACCGAACCTGAAACAGTTAGCACAGTGAGTTCAGGTTAATAAATAAAAATATTACAAGCCTCTTACTTTCTCTGCACACTGTGCGGCCGCTCCGGATCCTCCTCATTGTACAATCCAATCCTAATGGTGGCCTCCTTCTGCCCAGACCGGACAAACTCCTTGAGGTGCTTTGCCCTCCCCAGGGTGGCTGGCGTGCCGTTGAGCCCCAGGCAGATGGCGTTGACGATGGCGCTCTTGCCGGCGCCGTTGGGCCCGATGAGCACGTTGAGGTGCGGCCCCGGGAACACGCTGGTGGCCTTGTACTGCATGAAGTCCTCGAGGTGGACGGAGACGATGGCGCCTGACGTGTGGAATCCCTGCTCCGAGAGCGACGGCGCCACCAGGGCGGACAGGTTGACAATGTCGTCGCCGGGGCCGGACAGGAGCGAGTCGTCGAGGGGATGCATGACGAGCGAGTCTGAGGGAGACCCCGAGTGGGAGAACACGGCGAACTTGCTCCACTCTTCGGTGTTCCTCCGTTGTCACTCCTCACTCCTCACCTCGACGGATCACTATTGAGTTTTGAGCGGCAGACAGCGGCTGAGTTTCGAAATTCTTGACCCGACTGGTCCAGCTGAGTTTGTTTTGATCCGAGTCTTCTGCTCAGTTTCTGAGTTCGAATTTCATTCCCGCTGAAACTTGAAAAGAGGTTGAGAGAGTAAAAAAAAAGAGGAACGGAATGCCGAATGGAGGATTCCTATTTGTACTATCTTGGAGGATTCTGATTGGAAAAAATGAGCGGGAAATCATATTTTTCCGTCATTTCCATTACTTTCATAAATGTGTTGGTGCATACGTATGTATTTTTAAACTAGTTACTGCGCACAGCTGCGGCAATATATATTTTCCATAGATAAATATCAGGGTTGCCAGATTGGGGTATTTTGGCCCCAGATTCCCGAATCTGGAACCATTTTGACCTCTTTGGGGCCACCAAAATATATCTGGGGATTTGGCACCTATTTGGGACCAAAGTTTCCTATTAAGTAAAAATTTTAATTGGCATTTTTTTGAAAACTCAACCTTGACTGAAACATGCAAAACAGCAATAAAAACTTTGCTTATTTTTGTGAGTGGGTGGCTTACCCCCCTAATTTGAACCAAAAATAAATTTGGGGCAAAACTGGTACCATTTTGAGCAAAATCTGGCACCACAGCTTTCAAAACATCTAGCAACCCTGATAAATATTCTCACTCTTCTATCTACGCTAGATTAGTCATTTTAATCAAAATCAATCTGGACTCTACTTTGGAATAATCTACTACATACACGTTCGTAATAGAACCGAAATGCCATGATTAGTAATAATACAAATCTCTAGTTAACCATTACAATGATTTATTTCAACCTGTAATACGATTCATTTCTTTTGCTTTCTCCTCAAAGCTTTTCAAGTCGTAAAACGCAGCCTACTACCATCGTCATCATCGACCAAACATTCCGCATAGTAAATCATGAAGCGTCACACGCAAATATATTTATCGGAGTAGCAGAAAGCGCACAAAAGGGCCACAAAGGACCTCAATCAGGATACACTCTCTCTCCGACCCCCTTTTCTCCGTTCGTGCCGTCACGTCAATATTGAAATGTCCCTGTCGTCGTCGTCAGCGTCGTCGTCGCTCGCTGCGGCGTCATCTGAAGAGGAGGAGACGGCGGCCGCAGGGTGGCTCAAGAAGAGCAAGAAGCGGAATGGCGAAAATAAAGTAAATGGTGGCCTAGATCAAAAAAAGGCCGACGATAATGGATCTAGTAGCGAGGACGAAGAGGAGGAGAAGAGGAAGAGAGTGGAAAGAAAGGACAATCTGAATCCTCGGAGTCAGATTCAAGGGCCTCTCCAACGGGAACCATGCACAGGTAATATATTATCTTTGAATGATATGAATTTACATGATAAAAGTAATTTTTTACATTAGGCAAGCCAAACATATAAGCGGGCAGCACTCCCAGAGAAAGGAGGAGCTGATTGAGCGCTACTACCAGTTTCAGAAAGATCGGAGAGAGTTGAGGAGGAGAAACTTACAGGTAATTATTATACAAAGATACTATCGTCTCCGCTAAAATCTTCCCAATTATAGGCTCAGACGAACATTGCCCAATACTTCCGCAAGCACAAACTCGCCCCGTTCCCCGCGGACCCCGACCGCTCCCAGATCAGCTTCCGTGAAGAGTACGGCGCGCTGCTGCGGAAGATTGAGCAGTTGGCGTCGCAAAAGGACCAAGAGTCGCGCGCTTTCGAGCAGCGGATGGAGGAGATTCTCTCCAAGAAGAGGTTGCTGCAAATGGAGATTAGCAGGATTCTGCAGAATACCATCACGATGAAGATGGCGGCCATCAAGAACTGCTACCATCCTACAACTGGGCAGGCAATTTCGCAAAAGGTAATATAGATCTACCAAAAGCTATTTTTTAACCATTGAACATTTAACTTAAGGTTGATTATCATGGATGACTCTAATTACTATTCCATGACTTAAGCAGTCCACCTACAATATGTTTTTCTTCTTTCCTTAAGGATGTCACTGACCAGGTCCGTGTTCTTGAACATCTCGCTGTTGAGATGCAGCCGCTCCGGCTTGAGTATGCCAAGCTGAAGAAGAAGCTGGAGCACACCAGACAGCGGCTGGACGATTTCAATGCGATGCAGAACAGGGGCGTGGACGCCGTCGAAATATGCTTGGAGAACCAGGTAACATCAACCGAGGAAGACTATCGCACGAGTTCTTTATCTTTAATCCAAGAGTTTTTCGTACAAAGGAGTGATATTTTCTTCAGTAGGCTTTAATCGTTTATGAACTCCGTGTAATAGTGAATCTAAACCATAAAAGGGATACAACTGCCCTAGACTAAGCTAACTATGAGTGTCTTTTGAGTCCTGTTCATTAGGCGACTGTACTTTCAATATAAATGTGTCCGTTAAGTGACTTTTTTCTCATCATCATTTTCTATTTTACATTACTTGTCAATTCATATACTAATTCTTCCTTTCTACATAAAATAAAACTGTCACACTTTTCTTCAGATTTACAGCGAGAAAGGCGAGCAGCGCAAGGAAGAGCTTGCCGCACTCAAACGCAAGATGAGCGAGGACGTGATCGTGCTCGCCCACACAAAGATGAAGGTCGGTCAGCTCAAGCAGGACAACGACCGAATGGAGGCATCCGTTAAGGAACGAGAAATGGCACTTAATAAGGTCTCAAAATGAATTTAAAAGTCCTTTCACATTCCTCACTTTAATTCTTCTTTCATTCTAGTTGAAGCAAGAGGAGATTTCCCTCAAGCAGGAGATGACCACTCTCATCAAACGCGCACAGGGACTCGAAGACGAGATCGGTCTTCTCGGTCACACATCACTATTATCCGATTTTATACACCATGCTCAGCAATAAAGCCACCATCCACTAGTTCTTTGTCTTCCTGCCCCTCTTCTTGGCCGGCTTCTTCTTCCCGCCGCCCCCGCCGCCGCCGGTCGCCTCCAGCTCGATCTTGATGCACTCGAGCTCCTCGATGAGGTTTGCGCGCTCCTTCTCTCTGCTCAGGTCGTCCAGCTTGACGTGGCGCTGGAGCTCCAGGTTGACGCACTCCTCCAGGGTCATGCTGTCGCCCTTCTGGCCGAGCTCGATGAACGGGCACTTCCTGAAAGGAAATGGACGCATAATACTAACTCTAAGACTAACTCTAAGTAAAGTCTATAACGTTGTTAAGCTACCTCCTCATGTGCTCCTTCCACGGGTCGTCCTCCTCCTCCCATCCGTCCAGCTCCCTCCTGCAGAAGTAGCAGCGGGCAAGATCGGGCTCGGCGTCCGTGCCGCAAAAGTAGAAGCCGGCGGACGCCATCTGGAACATACAATCAAACATTAGCTGCCGGTTAACATTTGACTTGTTCATAGTGTCGTCATTTCTGACCTTGTCTGGTGTGCATGAAGAGTCCTCTGGGAATGGCCAGACCCCTTGGAATGAGTCCCTCCTTGCCTCCCAGAGCATCATCTCGGCGTCTGCGCCTGCCGCGGTTCGCTTGTAGTACTCTTGTAGTGGGGACACCTTGGGAGCCGCTTGGACGCGGGAACGCTTCTTGGTGTGGCCCATGATCAAGGAAAGGGGCTTTCAGGTTCTTAGTTAAGGAAGAGCACCGTCTCCAAAATCCAAATCCCTAAGTCAAGTTAGTCAACAACTTTCCAAGTTGGTTCAAAAAGTTTCCGCCGAGTCTGACTGAGCTCAGTAGGGATCACAAAAAAGGAAAAGGGAGGACGAAAAAAAAGTTGAATTTAAGGTTTGAATACTTTTGAATTTTGTTATTAAACTGTTTCATACAATTTCGTGAACTTAAAACAATATATTTAGAGTCTATTTCGTGTAGTGATCCCATTATTGAACGAGAATTGCCTCTCTTCCTCTGATGTCTTCTCCGTATGTGTCCCCCCTGCTTTTTCCTGCTATCAACATTTTGGGCTGACCATAGAAGTCGGAGTTGGAGCGAAGAAAGAAGATGAGAGAGGTCGGTGGATCGAGAAGAGAATAAGAGAGGAGGTGAGTTAAGAGCTCTCAGGGTTTGTAGTGCAGTGAGATCACTCAGTTTTCACTCAATGCACTCAGTGGATGGAGCGTGGTGCAAGGAAATAAACAAAGGGAAAAAGGCTTTGGGAAAAGCCTCAAAAAGGATCATTTTGCGGTGTTAAAAGTGTTCCAATTTGAACCGGCAGGCAGCGGATCGCCTCGTCACCCGCCCTTCCACCGACCATGACGTCTTCCCTGTCCAAGGCGTTGCTGTCAGGCAGCGGAGATGGACCAGAAGCCTCCGGATCGTCGTCTTCCTCGTCTTCCAAGTGCCACCGGTGCGGCTCGACCGCCATCGACGTGGACAACGCCAGCGCCGTCTGCATGAAGTGCGGAGAGGTGCTGGAGGCGTCAATCATCGTCGCCGAGATGCAGTTCGAGGAGAATGCGCACGGAGGGGGAGCGTCGGCAATCGGGCAGTTCGTGTCGGGGGACACCAAGGGGGGAGGGATCGGAGGCATGGGTGGGGGAGGGCGCATGATGGGCAGCAGTACCATGCCTGCATTCGGGGGCATTGGACGAGAGTCACGGGAGATCACCCTGCGCAATGCCAGGAACAAGATCAAGGCACTGGGTCAGCAGCTCACCCTCAGGCAGGACAGGATCGACATGGCCTTCAACTTCTTCAAGATGGCGCTGGCAAGGAATCTGACGCGCGGTCGCAAGTCCACGCACGTGATCGCCGCGTGCGTCTACATCACGTGTCGCACGGAGGGAACCTCGCACATGCTCATTGACTTCTCAGACATTCTACAGATTGACGTGTACGAGCTCGGCCGCACCTATCTCCGCCTCAGTCAAGAGCTGTGCATCAACATCCCAGCCATGGACCCGTGTCTCTACGTCATGCGTTTCGCGTACAAGCTCGAGTTGGAGGACAAGACGCACGACGTGTCCATGACGGCGCTCAGACTCGTGTCCAGGATGAAGAAGGACTGGATTCACTTTGGACGGCGGCCGTCCGGGCTGTGCGGCGCCGCGCTGCTCATCGCGTCCCGGCTTCACCGATTCCACCGCACAGTCGGCGACGTCATCAAGGTCGTCAAGGTTCACGAGAGCACGCTGAGAAAGCGTCTCAATGAGTTTGGAGAGACGCCCGCATCACAGCTGACCCTCGAGGAGTTCATGAACATTGACCTGGACGCCATGACTGAGGAGCAGGATCCGCCCAGTTTCACGGCTGCAAGGAAGAGAGATCGAGACCGTCTGGCACAGCTGGAGAACCAGGGAGACCTCGATGCGGAAATCTCTGCCTTGGAGAGTGAAATTGAGAAGCAGTTGCAGGAAAAGCGTGCCAAGCTGAAGGGTCCCTACTCCAAGATGTCCAAGGAGAACGCTGCTACCAAGGCCATTGTGCCACTTGACCAAGACAGCCCGGTAAACAGCGACCGGGATGATGAGTCCTCTGACGCTGAGCGCTTCATCACCGAGGAGACCATGGGCACCATCTCCGCAATTGTCAACACGCCGTCAGAGTCGGACCGGGCTCGCATGCCGCCACCGATGAACAGCGCCAGTGATCCAAACGCAGTCTCCAGCCCAGGGCTGGGTCTCAAGGACACCATTCAAGAGTATCTCGCCTCTCCATCAGGCTCTGCTTCCGCCGCAGCTGCCAATGGCGGCGCCGCTCCCGGGGGCAAGAAAGAGGAGCCCGATGGAGACGAAGATGACGAGGGCGACGAGCTCGACCTCGAAGGCATCGACGACGCCGAGATTGACGGCTACCTCATGTCCGAGAACGAGGTCAAGTTCAAGACCAAGATGTGGATGAAGGTGAATGCCGAGTATCTGCGGGAGAAGGCCGAGAAGGAGGAGCGAGAGCGGAAGGAGGAGGAAGAGGCCATCAGGGAGGGGAGGGAGCCAAAGAAGAAGAAGCGGACGCAGAAGAAAAAGGTCAACCTGGGCGGGAATCAGACTGCAATGGAGGCCATCGAGAAGATTGTCCAGGAGAAGAAGATCTCGACCAAGATCAATTACGACGTGCTGCGATCGCTCAACATGGGCACACCGGGACGGTCGGGCGGTGGTGGGGATGCAGTGGCCACGTTTGGCAGCCCGTCAGTTGCAACGCCAGGCAGCATGAACGAGGTGTTCTCCCCGGCGCTGCAGGGAGCTACGGCTACGACGCCAGTTAGAGACCCTGAGCCGTCGACTTCAAAGGTGGAAGACATAGAATCAAAGCCTAAGAAGGCAGTTTCAAATAGTACTGAGAAGAAAAAGAAGCGGGAAAGGCCGAAGCCAAAGCTGGTTTCCAAGGGCAAGGTCAGTGAAGAAACTACAGCAGCAGTAGTGCCCTCCTCCAGTGAGCCGTCTCCAAAGAAGAAACGTCTTGAAGAGCAGGAGCCAATCATCGAGTCCGGTCCTGTGGACAACCTTGAGGCCGAGGACGACGAAGAGCTGCCACACATTGATGAGGACGACGAGGAGGACGTGGCGTCGATGCTCGCCAGGCACCGACGGGAGCACGGCGAGGAGGAGGAGGAGCAGTTTGAGGAGGAGGAATACTACGACTGAGCGTGATAACGGGAATGCATTCATGAAGAAGTCTCAAAAGAGTTCAATGTAGTTATTATAGAGATTATTATTAATATGATGGGCCATTAAAATACATACTACACAATACTATGCAGATATTATACATTCGTAAGGAACTCCTTTAAAATAATGTTTTT